>JAILXH010202326.1:38804-52268 GCA_023558415.1 Piaractus mesopotamicus
TGGCAGTCATCAATTTCATCTTTCATCTGGTAGAAGTGTGTGTATATTCGAGTGCAACAGGTAAAATGCAACCTGAAAAATGCCTAATTTGTGGTTAACTAACCAAAACTGTTATCAAAATCATATATAATACCAATAATAATAATATAACAGAAAATAACAATAATACTAATCATAATTTTTCTAAATGGCAATGCAGTACAAAAATAGATGCACTTGTTTTTCATGTACATTGATATAAACAAATATTCAATGTTCCAGTGAAAAACAGATTACCCTTTTTTAGTTTTTGTTTTTTAGTACTGACACTGCCAAAAAAAATAAGAAAATAAAACACAGCCAGTGCAGATGCTTCTCATACACTGTAATAATATAGCATTTAAATGTGTTATTTTAGGAAAATAATCGCACTACACAATGATATCATTCTACCATCTTACAAGAAATTTTGTTTATTTTTAACTTTGTTTTCTCCAGTGATTGAAATTTTAACACTATAAAGTTTGGTCAGTAGGGGAGCAGTGCACTTACTTTCTATGAGCACAGCCTTTGGATCATTAGCTGTTGAATTCTATAGTGTTTTTGGCTCCCTACCGAAACATCAGCATGCATAAGGGTGTGCTTCAGGTAAATGATATGTAAACGAGGTTCTGGTAGGCTGTGCTTGATTTCATGCACTGAATCTGATTTGTGATTTGCACTCATATCTCTGCTTTTTTCCACATCGTACGAAAGTTTCATGAATCAGACACAGAGTAGTTCATACATCATTAAAGGCAGTCAAATCTGCACTCTTTTTAAGCAACGTGAATCACTGAATCTACGCACATTTGTACACTTTCTGATGCTGTAGTAGTGTTCTGACAAAGTCATTCTGATTATTTAGAACATTTTGCATGATTGTGTAAAATAGGTTTCCGACATCTCGGAAACCTAAAGTAAAAGTATTAAGCCCAGTAGTTTACCCCTGTAGTTGCAAAGCCCTGACATTTATCTGTAGAATACATTTTAAAGGAGAAATAAAAATGCTCTTTCCATTTATTTTTCTTTTCCTCTGGAACACCCTCTGCAGCAAGTGTGGCTTCTCTCAATCACACCCTACAGTCACATTTGTGCAGTCTTATTCTCCAAATAGAAATAACAAAATCTTCCACTGGAGCAAAAATCATAGATTCATCTACCAGATGGCTAACTCTTTCAACAAAGTGGCTATGCTATGTGGGGTCTGAATGGGTCACTAAGTTTCGGGGCCAAACTCAGAGTACCCATTACATCATCTTGGCCTTCGGTCAGCTTTCCTTTGTTTTTTCCACCGATAAACCAAATCTCCTTTTATAGAACATGTGCACAATGCTTTGTTAAAGTTAATTCTTAACTTCTTGCACACCTGCCTTATTACTCATTTATTAATCTTTAGATTTATTATTCAGTAACTGTTAGGGCTGCGCCAGTCATTAATTTTCTGATTTCTTTACGGGCAAATCGGCCAATGGGTGATTTTTTTTTTTATCTGATTTTTAGAAACAAAGACAATAACATTTTTTATTTGCTCTTTACTTGAAGGTTGCGCTTTTCAAGCAAATGAGCTCACTGATATGAAACACGAAGCTTTTCAACTACTTTGAAATATTTCTGAACAGCTGACAATGTTGGCAAGGTATAGGTAACATACACTTGGTTAGCACACATTCTTTACGTGATAAATCGCAGTACAGACCAGCTAAAATGAAAATAAATCTGCCTATTGTCAGATCAAGTGGTAGGAGGGGTAGACTGGCACTGAGGAGGAATCTGCCTCTCTGACATAACGGATGGACATCCATGTGACAATAAACAGCAGCTGACCCAGGCACAGTCAGTTGAGGACACATCTATTTGATGATGCCTCTAACAGCCTCTATCCCTCTTCAGATTAAGTCCAGATTCTTTTCACCCGCTGGTGTGATGCTGCCAGCTGTCTATGTTCCTCTCAGACAATTAAACCTTTAAAACTGGAGCGGAGAGCCAACGTTGGCGCCTGCTGTTAACAAGCCTGCTGTGACTGAGAGCAGGGAGAATGCTGGCTGCTGCAATCTGGTAGCTGTATAGTGACTGACGCTTACGCTAACTGGCAGATATGATCATCTTCTCCCCTGTATATGACCTAACTTCCTACTATTTGCAGCTTGGACAGCAAAATCATTATCAGCATCAGTCTTCATCCATTACTTTCCCTCACTCTGACACCTCATCCCTTCACTTTTTTGCTGTCATGAGGCTATGTTCCAGCCTTTGGCCTCTACTTCTTTCCTCTTCTGATCTTGTTCCCCTCCTTCCTCTTTTGTAACGATCCGCAGATGGTAATCCAAAGCCGCAGATGTTCCTCAGCCTGAAAACACTTTGCATTTCTTATTTATTTGTCCGATCCATCTTCCCTCCTATCTATCGTGAGCCCCACAAGTTCAGACACACTGCCAGATGTTACTTGGATTCAAAAGTTCGACAGCACATAGGCAAGCCCCTCTTTCAACTCTACTTGCTCCAGCCTAGGGTCATTATGTACCACTTACAGGCCTGATTTCCATAAAGTCCCAATGATGAGAGGCTGAAAAAGGAGACATAAAAGCTCCATATTCCCCAAGGATCCAGGCAGCATTAGCCAAATGCCACCCCCACTCACGCCCCACATAACCTCATGTGATCCCGACAGCTCTGCTTTTCTCCAAAATCACACCACAGGTGGGCCGGTACATTTCAAATTGATTAGCGTTGCATATCTGAGAAGACGGTGTCCAGCCATTTGCAGAACTTGAGACTATGAGCTCTTTCCTGTAAGCTTTAAAGCAGTGGTCCAAGCTTACAAAGTTTTCGCCTTACCCCTAAATGTAGTAGATCATCCTAAACAGCTTAGTGTCTGAAGTTTGCTTTTTTAGTTTTGTACTGGAGCTACAAGACCACTGCACCTAGTAACTGCAGCTTGTAAGCTACCACGTTAGCACTGTGCAAACTAAATCATCATAAACTTGCCTCATACTATGTTGAAAAATTTAAATAGACTTACTTAAGTGGTTTGACATACTGTTATCAATAACACTGGAGAGTCAGGCTTCAAGATGGCTGCTGCTACTGGTTTTATGTATGTTATATACTTTAGTCCATTTTTAAAGATAACTTACAGTGTCAGAACCCACTTAGGCAAGTCTGTTTGAGATTACTTAACAATTTGATGTGGTTTAATGCTAGTATGCAATTAATTTGGCATACAGTAACCTGGTGGCTTTAGGCATCCATTATTTTTAGCTACATTAGCCTTGTAGCAACAATACAAAACTAAAGCAAACTCTGGACGCTAAACATGTCTTGGCAGATTGTCTACATTTGGGAAAGGGGAAAAAAGATTGTGTAGATCTGCTTTTTGGCTGAACCACAGCTTTAATCATTAATTTGATACAGTAAGTCCCTGCTTCTTCTCTTCCCTTCTGGGCTCAGCTTCCATTCAACTCCTCTCACCATCACACATGCCTAAAAACCTAGATATAGAAAACAGACAAGGGGCTCTCCAAGATGACTGTATCTAACAGGAACCAGCTGATTCATCATCTTATCATCTGACTCTTGTGTGTCAGTGATTGGACTGGACCAACTAGGCTGGGATAGGCACACAAGGATAAACACAGACCTGGGCTCTGCTTCCTTCAGTCCAGGGACTCACATCATAGATCAGACAAGTCTGAGATGTGCCTCCAACACGGCTCCACTGAATGTCCCTGCCAAGTCAAACAGGAGAGCTATTCATCTGCTGTTCTGTTCTTCTTATTATCTGTCTGCTTGGGATTCTAATGTAGTTAATAGTCATGATCTGGGGAAATGAAACAGTTTCCACTGTTCACGTTGGCTGGGGTGGTGGAGGGAAGGGTGTTCCTTATTGGACAGCTCCCATCAACCCACCAGCAAGACATTAAGTGATTAGAAAAACAATGTCTGAGGTGTATACACCATAGTAACTCCAGCGAGGAAGTAATGAATAGTTGATTAATTCCTAAAGCACTGAGTTATTGGTTCTAAAGCCTCTGGTTATTTCCAGGTTTACATTTTACTAGACCATTATGACTTGCAACAAAGCCTGCTGAGATACTTATGTGAAATTGCCGGCTCTTCCTAATGTCTCTGGTGGTCTTTTCCTTACTTTTTTCGCTCTTCTTCCTGTCGTGCGTGTGTTTATTTCCAGCCACCCCATTGTGGCATTTAATCTGGGCTGCCTTCCCGTAATTAATCTAACCCAGACCCAATTTTCCTCTGTATTTTCTCTCTTCATCTGTTCCATTCCTCAGGGACCACAGTCATTTTGTTTTTAGAGCACATATGACAAGCATACACTGTCTGGTGTATCAGGATTAAGACATGTGACAGAGTGGATATAGGCTGTTTGTTTTCATGGCTTCTGTATTTGTTATGCCCTTAACTTAGATGAATATTCGGTGTTCACCAGAAGGACCAAACTAGCAGCAATGCAGAAGCCAAAGAGGCAACACCCAGTGACGTCAGCACCTCTCCATGCTTCGCCCACTGGTCCGTTCAAGGAAAACACAGTGGGTGGAGAAAGGGGACAGAGATGAGGACAAAAAAAGATGAATGCAGAGAAAATGTTGTCTGAGGAACACTAAAAGCTGGAGCAACAGTAAATTAGAACCAAGACAATCTAAATATAGCAAAATCTAAACAATGAAGACCATGATATTCCACTGTTGCATTACACTAGTGTCTTTAAATATCCATGCATTCCAATCTGTCCCGGGTACCACTGTCCTGCATATATTGGTGTTTTTCTTGCTCATTGGGAAACAGTGGAAATGACTAACAGGGCTGGCACTTGCCACTTTGCCATTCTAGGTAAAAGCATTTGAGCTAGCATACACTTTTATCACTTGTTAAACAGGATAGTTACACTGTGTGCAGTGTATAATCCTGTTTCCAAAAAAGTTGGGACACTGTGCAAAATGCAAATAAAAACGGAATGCAATGATGTGCAAATCATTTAAATTGTTAATTGCAAATAGTACAAAGGCAACATATCAAATGTTGAAACTGAGAAACTTTATTGTTGTTTTTTTTTTTAAATATATGCCCATTTTAAATTTGATGCCGGCAACATATTTCAAAAAAGTCAGGACAGGGCCAGCAAAAGACTGGTAAAGTTGTGTAATGCTTAAAAAAACACCTGGTGGAACATATCACAACTAATTAAGTTAATTGGCAACAGTTCAGTAACATGATTGAGAGAGGCTGAGTCTTTCAGAAGAAAAGGTGGGAAGGGGATTCACCACTCTGTGAAAGACTGTGCAGACAAATTGTGCAACAATTCAAGGATAACGTTTCTCAACACAAAAAAGGAAAGAACTTGGGGGATTTCATCATTTACGGTACAAAGTATCATTAAAAGATTCAGAGGATCCTGAGAAATCTCTGTATGCAATGGACAAGGCTGAAAACCAATATTGGCTAGCCGTGATCTTCGGGCCCTTTGGCTGCACTACATTAAAAACAGACATGATTCTGTAGTGGAAATCACTGCATGGGCTCAGGAACACCATTGTCTGTGAACACAGTTTGTTGCTGCAGCCACAAATGCAAGTTCTACCACACAAAAAAGAAACCATCTATATAAATAGGATTCAGAAATGCTGCTACCTTCTCTGGGCCTGAGCTCATTTACGATGGACTGAGGCAAAGTGGACAGCATTTGATATGTTGTCTTTGTACCTTTTTAATTAAATGTATTTCCATTTTTTATTTACATTTTGTATAGTGTCCCAACTTTTGTAGGTTGTAGTGTGTACAGACAACAGTGTGCATTTCCCATTAAACAATAAGGGCAGAGAAGGAATTTATTCGGGAGCATCCATTTACAAAAAGCTGACAGACTTACTGCATGATAGAATTCACCTGTGTTTTTCATTCTATGGCTTCCCTCATGTTGATTTAATTTCATCGTTTATTTTAGCTACATATGACACTGAATCCAGCAAAGGTTTTGTATGATTGTTTTCTCAGGTTTAATAAGTAATGCAGTCTTCTACACTGAAGACTTGTGTCATGTTCTGGTCAAAATGACCTGCTCAAGAGACTTTAATTAGAGCTAAAGTAGTGTAGGTATTGCCCTTTAGTCATGTCTTACGAAACAAAATGCATACATTTGTAGAGTGATCTTATACTTGTTGAACTACTATTAATGCAAGCCAGATGGATGTGAAAAGGGTATATGTCATTCTACTGAATTGGTTCAAAGTCAGAGCTGAAAGAAAATTATTTTAACTCACTTATACTTTAGACTAAAATCCTTGCTGTCTCACTTCTTGTCTAAAATACAGGGGTGTGGCTAAAATAAGGCTCTGTTTTTTATTTGAATATTAAAATTAAATTAAAATGATGTTTTGACATTGTTGGAAAGCTGTATAATAACTGAGATGCAAAGATATATTAGCTATTGTGAACATAAAATGTATAACTGTCCTGGTAAAGATGGCATGGGTCAATATGACCTATAAACAGTACATCCTTTGCTAAGCAGTGAACAAAACACAAGGGTTAATACACATCCTACACTTTTGTTCATGTCTTCGGTTTAGGACATTTGAATTTGGTTTAGAATAAAATTTCACTCCTGTCTCTAGCTACTGTTGTGACTGGTCAATCGGTAGGTGGAGGGGGCTCTCAAGGGGCCTGGACTAGAAAGTTTGCTTTGGTGTAATAGGCCAGGTGCCTGACCCATGAGCACCGATGACAGCCACAAGAGGCGGCGGGAAGCTGGTGTCCAGGGGTCAGACACACGTACAATTTAAACATTTCTGATCAGCCCAACAAAGGCTGTATTTTTTGTAGAGGGCACAGAAAATAGCATAACATTCCTGATTACAACAGGGAAAAAAATTAAAATGTGGAAGGAAAGGTTACTCTAGGACCAGGGAACCCCTGCTTTATCTTAGTACTCTGTGCAAGTCAAAGAGAAACGTCAGAGACAAAATACATGAAATACATGACTAGATGGGCTTTGTGTGCAATATCCTCAAGTTCCTACAGCTGCAGATCCGCTACTATTTCACAGAGCTACATTCTTCAGTGGTCTGAAAGCGTTCCCATATAAACCCACCACAGGAGCTCTCCGGTCCAACTCTGTCGCTTGGGAAACTTTTCCCTGAGCTTTCCTTTTTTTGTCTGGAGAGCAAATCAACGTTTGTTTGTTTTGAGAGTGAAGGTTTCCACGGAGACGAGTGCGTTCTCAGACGTCCAGCATACCAGAGTATTTTAATACCTTCAGTATCATTTCATATCATACAGCAGGCATTTTAAATCTCTAATTTCCTGTTCGTAAGGGCCAAAATGCAGAAGAATGACCTCTTCAATACAGAGACACTACAGATGCTAGTAAAATGTGGTCTCCTTTAAAAATTGAAAGGCTGGATGCTGTGAACTCCTGCTAGGCTAAAATGTGATTAGCACCTGCTTATTTAATCCTGAAGCAGCAACTGAAACACATGATAAATGCTAGACTGCACTAAAACTGTGGAGTGCAAACGCTTATCATTTGAGATCACAGTTGACTGCTTCAGATCTGCACATTAGAAAATGTCTACTCCTGTCTTGTATCTTTCCTTGTGCATCCTCAAATTTGGGAATCCTGTTTATAAATAAAAAGTCTACTCATTGTAACCACTGCAAAGACATTGGTTACTTGAAAAATGTCAAGATTACAAGTCTTAAAAATAGCTAAATTGGTTTAAATTGGTTAAAATGGCTTCAAAACCATGGAAAACCAACAGCATTTTTGTGGATGCATGGAGCCTGATGTCTAAGAAGCATATTGAATGTTACACGTAATAACTTTTGTAATAAACACCGGTAGAACTCTGGGCCCTTTTGTCTATCAATTCAGCCCAACACCTCCTGCTGTAGTCCAGAGTTTTAGCAGGGCCACTGCTTTGACTGTGTCCAAGTTCCTTTGAGCTTAAAAACTCATGACCACTGCACAGCCTCCATCTTCAGCCAAGGCCACATCAAACAGATGCATTTAAAAAAAACTTGAAATAAAATGATGATTTCCATGTGCAAAGGAGACCAAAGTACCAGAAATATGGTTACGTACAGCACTACCACTGAGGAAAATGAACACATACAACTGAACGTGAACCCAAGTGGTCTGTGGAGTGTCAACTTGAAGGCTTAATAAGAACTGCCAAGGAGCCTTAATGACACAGACAGAAAATAGATCTTGAGATTAGCTGCTCTGATTTGAGAGGCCAAAGTGAGTAAGGTGTGTTTCTAATTACTGTACCATAAATCCATACAGCACTCCGCTGCACAATGCAAATTTACTAGCCATTTCCACAGAAATGCCATGTTTAAAGGGCAGTTTTATAGGAACAACAGCATTAACAACAGACCACTAGCATTATATTTGATGACTGGCTGATGAAGATTGATTATGTAACATGCACGTTATGCTTAGCATTAGCCAATATCAGTCTGAACTTCAACAATATGCTTGAATAGTCTTAAACATGGGCTTTAATTTTCATTTCTACTTGACAGCTTGCATCCCTAGCCTGAGCTTCCAGTGTAACTTAAAATAAATCCAAATGCATTCATTATATTCTTAAAGTACACAAACTTATATGTTATTCAGTTTATTCATAGACCAAGTTTCAACACATATTTCTGCTGTCATAACAAACTCTTTTAGCTTCAAAACGTTACATGAGAAAAAAAAAATGTTCTAAAAATGTACATTATAAACTCCAAATTATCCAGACTCCTCTGCTATTTTGCCAATTTAGCTATTTTAATGTGCACCTATTGCTGTCACAAATGTTCTGTTGTGCACACACTTATATATTCTCCAATAATTGCCAATCGAATGAGACGCTCTGTAACAGCTGCACATGGAACCTACGGTTACTGTGTCCAATTCAAAGCATCAGCTAGAGAGGTATAAAGCCTTCCAGTTTTGCAATGTAGGCAGCAGCACTGTCGTTCCCTGAATTGATGCCGCACCATTCAGTGCCTTTGCGATGAATTGGAGTGCAGTTTGTGATCCAGAACTAATCATCCAACATGAGTACTTCCACTAATGCTGCTCTTGTTGCTAATTACAAACAAATCTTCACAGCAATGTTCCAACTTGTACTGCAAAGCCCTCCCAGAAGAGTAGAGGATGTTACTACAGCAAAGGGGGGGCGGGGGGCAGGGGCAAACCCTCTATTAATACCCTTAAATTCAGAAGAAGCATTGGATGAGCAGGTGAATACAATCTTTTTTATATATATATATATGTATATATTCTTAAAATGCTAAACATCTGAGCCTGAAAAAGCTGCACAATGCTGGACGAAGGCCAAAGAGAGGAGAATGATTGCTTCTCCAGCCTTCGTTTAGAAACACTGATACGCAGCCTCCTTTCCTGCTGTCTCACATATTTCTCTAACAGCATATTTTCCACATAAAAGACGCTTGGTAAAGCATGCCAATCAGTCAAAGTACAACAAAAAAGGGTTATAGATCCTGGGATTAAGCTCTTTGGAGCACAGCAAGTGCTCTCACTCTTATATACAAGGTAATTCAAGCCATTTAACCCTAAATCTTATATTGGAAGGAGCTTGTACAACAATAATCGGTGTACACCATAGTCAGTGTAACGCAATATAATCGGCTCCCATCTGTCGCAGTCTTTTCCTGTCCATTCTGCTCCTGACCAGCTTGTTCCTCCATTATGACATAACTCAGAAGCAGAGCCTTTTCACTGCAGCTACGGACCTATTTCAGACTGCCTCTAATTCACTTAAATACTGTCTCTCCATTAAAATGCAGCCACATTGGAAGCTCAGTTTAAGCACAGTGCAAAAAAAAAAGCCAAACCAGAAGTCCAAATCCCTATAATACACCAGAAAACCTACATTTATGTTGATTACGTGTTGATCTATACCATGTGTGGGTTATGAATGAGCTAAAGAGAACTAAGCATATGTGTAATATCTTGTGGTGTGCATTAATGCTCAGTCTGATTTCTTATGCTGCTGGTTTATGGTGGTTTAGAGCAGAGGAACAAATGAGAACAGAATTTCAGAGGTGAGTGGATGATTGCAGTACTTAAGTGGCTTAAGTGCAATATTAAACAAGGCGAGGCTTATTCAAATTTCAGAGCAAGCCTGCTAAATATAATATTAAAGATTCAAAGATTGCAATCACTCCATGACTTCTGTTCCTGCAGAAAAAAATTGCCGGGCTACGTACTCAATGCCTGGGTGCCCTGTTAAAGTTATTTATATATATGTTAGAATAACTTTGAGCTATAATGTAGGAGTAAACCAACTCCCATCTGAATCACAGCATGTGAACTTAAGTGGAGGCAGTGAGACTGGTAGAGAAGGGCTGGAAAGTTGGCACCGGAAAGAGTTGGAAAATTGCGTATGTCCAGTAGGCAAGAAATCAGTACCTCCACATATTGAAGAACAAAGAGCAAAAGGCCCTACCCAAACTTCCATCCCATTAAGTCTGATCTCATCTTTTACCACCCTTTAGCGGCCGCAGCCCTTGTGACTGATTTCCACCCTGAGGCTCAATGTCTTTTGTCATTCCATCAAAATGCAGAAATTCAGCGCTGTAGAATCCGCCCAGGACAGCGGCCTGAGGCTCCCACCAATGACCTTTTGTTAGTTATCAGAATAATTACACTGTACAAAATATATTTGTAGTTAGAAAGTAAGCATTATGCTTGTCTTAAAAATGCAGGATATAATGTTATCTGAACAATTTTAGTGAATCTTGAATGGACATAACAAGATGAATTATGATAAATGACATGCCTAAATACTTTTTTACATTGTATTTTCATTGCTGCTCCTTTCTTGTGCTCTGTTACACTTAACAGTGGGAATAATATGTTAGTTGGTATATACAGTCATCAAGCACTTTATTAGGAACACTAAACTAATACTAGGTAGAGCCTCGCTTTGCTCTCAATACAGCCTCGGTTCTTTCTGGATTGGATTCCCAAGATGTTGGAAACATTCCTTTGTGATTCTGGTCGAAGTTGACATGATTTTTCAGGTGCACTTTCATGCTGTAAATCTCTCCACTGAATTCACATCTAGTGACTGTAAAGGCCACTGAAGAATACTGAACTCATGAAACTAGTTTGAGATGACTTTTGCCTTGTGACATGGTGCATTAACATGCTGGAATCAGCCATTAGAATATGTGTCAAGCTCCTGTCCTTGTGAGTCAAAACACTGCAGACTTCAGTACCTCATTGTGCCTCATTAAACATACCTGATTCAACTCATCAGCTAATTAGCAAGGCCTTCATAAACTGAATTCAGAGTGTTAAATGAGGACAAACGCTAATCTCCACAGCACTTTGGCCCGGAAGGTTCCCAGTTTGACATGCCTGCATTAGAAGATACGTAAATTGTGAAGGGATGCACATGGTCAGTAACAATATTCAAATAGGCTGAGGCATTCAACCAATGACTGATTGGTATTAATGAGCCCAAACAGTGGCAATAAAAAACTTGAAAAAAAGCCTGAACTGTTGATATAAGGCAGGTTGGGTTCATGGATTCATGCTGTTGGTACCATATTCTGACCCTACCATCTGTGAGCCTGAGCAGAAATCAAGATTCCTAAGGCTGGGTTTTTCCAGTCTTTTTTTCCCCCAGTCATTTTTCCTGTCTTCTAGTCTCTAAATAGTAGCTTTACAAGATAGCATTTGGTTTGTCACCCTTTTGCTTTAATGAGAGCATGCACTCAAGCTGGCTTGAACTCCACAAGTTTGTGCGAAAGTCTCAGACAAGTAGATCAAATCAAGTCATCTGAACACAAGCTTAAAAGGAAGAGATTAGACTAAAAAAAGAACTTTTTGTACAAAGGCTTTAACATGGTTAATGTCACAAATTTGAATAGTGAGATGGAAATTGTGAAAAATCTACAATTTTATGTTGTTTATTTTCTGGTTTAAATGAAAAAAAAAAAAAAAGATTTTCAGTGTGGTCTCAGACTTTTAGTCCCCACTGTATATATAGACCATTCTTCTGAATTAGTTCAAACTGCAATCCTACAGTAAGAACAGAATTTAAAATAACAATCAAAGCAACAATTTTTAATTTCTTGCAAAGTGAAGTTGAAAGAATTAGATGTATCATTTATCATTTAATAAAAAAAAATGCTGCCTCTCATTTTCATGTCATTACCAAAATACACAAAGTTTTATAGCACAATAATAGGGTGCTCTTTTATTACCTTATACACCAACATTAGGAAAAGATTAACACATCTAATGTAATGGATACATGAAATGTTTTGATGCTTATGTCTTATTGTGGTAGAAAACACTCTACACTATTCACAGCTAAACCTGTGGCCATGTGTTGTGTGTTTTGATGTTAGTGAATGAAAGGATGAAAATATGTGAGCTATTTGTACTGTCAGCACTGAAAGAATTACTCTTTGTTCATAGACAGCAATGATGTCATTGTGGTTGTGCAAAGCTGACAAAAGGTGACCCCTCCTTAAACTGTTCTCAAAGGAAGTTTCGCCTCTTTTCTTCCTCTGTACGGTTTTAGATGCTTGGTTATGCAACCTCACCAGTACCAGAATGAATTTAGCATTACATCAGGAATTGTAAATGGGTGGTGCCTTTATACCATTGAACCTTACAGCTAATAGAGGACTCTCCCTGTATGCTGAGTCCATCCAGCAGCTGTCATCACTACGTTATTTCTGTGGGATGTTTCTTCAGACTCAGATGACATGTTCTTTCAACATGTGGAATTTGTCATGTAGGAGGATGAGCCTAGCTGCAGCTGAAACTACACTGAAATGACAATCAAGGAGTCGGGTGAAATATGTGCTAAACTAGCCACAAATTATGAATGTCCCACCTTTTTCCAGTGTTGCATGATTTATTCATGAAAAATATGAAGGAACGACATGGGGCAGGCGCTAAAAGTGCTGAGGTACTATCTATTTGCAGTTTAAACTTTTATGTTTTAAATAATAGATTATTTCATAAATTCTTTAAAATAGGTTTTACCATTCAATCTTAAAACTGTTCAATCTTCAGAAGGTTCAGTGAGCACTGTTTCACTGTAAAGTCTGCAATTAACTGCACTTTAGTTAAATACAGTACTATTCTGCCAATTATCACTCCAGGAAAACTGCATACATATGTTTAATATGTATAATGAACAACTAACTCAAATAACTTCACATGCACATATAACATTCAAGCAAACATATGCTTATTTGTATGCAAATAGATAAAATGTGCACTACAATTTGCAAAAGAAATCCTGTGGAGGATATGTTAACTTATTAAACTTAAACAGATACAATACAGCACATATGTACAATTTTGTAAAGCAGGCATTCATTGCGAAAACAGAGGAGGAAAAGATGTTTGCATATTCTGTGTTGGCATAATCGTTCATATAT
>JAILXH010202391.1:4216-20490 GCA_023558415.1 Piaractus mesopotamicus
TCTACTAACTTTCACATATTGTTGCTGTGGCAATTTAACAAAAATGGTCATTTTTTCAGAAAAGGAAAACATGTCTTTAACTTTTAATATGACTTAATGTCATAAGATTTTATTCTAAGTGAATTTGTACTAAGTCTGCTGGTCCATTCTTCATGAGATTTTTACATATTATAAAGGGCAGATACCATTTTTAAATTATGTAAAAAAGTAATACCAATATGAATCTTAAACAATGTTAAATCTTGTAGTCGGATAGTTTGATTTGTAATATGCTCTGGGATACTAGCCTTAATTTCATGAACCAGCAACATGGCGTTGGGCGCCCAAGACTCAACGATGCGCAAGACCAATAAAGGCTATCCCGTCTGGTCCAAACCGACAAAAGGGCTATTGTGGCGCAAGTCACATAAATGTTTAAAGATGCTTACCGAAGAGATGTGTCAGTGCATCACACCCTGCTGCATATGGGGCTGCGTACCCGCAGAGTGCGATCCCCTGCCCACTGTTAAAAGTGCCTACAATGGGCATGTAAGCATCAAGACAGGACCTTTGAGCAATGGAAGAAGGTCGCCTGGTCCGATGGGTCTTGTTTTGTTTTATGTCACATGGATGGCCAGATCTGTGTGTGCTATTTACCCGTGGAAGTGTTGGCACCAGGATGCACTGTTGGAAAAAGATAAGCTGGTGGAGAAAGTGTGATGCTCTTGGCAATGTTCTGCTGAGAAACTCTGGGTCCAGGCATCGATGTGGGTGTCAACCTTTGCTGTCTAGGTATACTCCTTCATCGTAATGATATTCTTCGATAACAGTGGCCTCTTTCACCAGGTATATGTGTAGGAATAGAAAGGTAAAGCTAAGCAAAATTAAAACTGCATATAATTACATTTGTATAAAATGAGCCACAGTGCGATTCAAACTGTAGTATACTGTAGTGGTGTAATGACTTTATTCATGATTCGATATTCTCACATAATTTTGAACTACATCTGAAAGAAGAAAAAAGATAAAAATGATGTGTTCATGTTGTTGCATAGCTTAATAATGACTCTAGAGCTTGGAGGAAGGAGGAGCAGTGGTTAATAAAATTTCTATTCTCTTACTTTTTTTTTTTGTATCGCATTGTCTAGTATACAGAAATATAGACTTCCCTATTTTATAATCCCAAATGGCTCTCTAATGGAGTGCATTGCTAAAGGTTGGTGACACATCAGAGACATCATTCAAAGCAGATGTCCAACCTTTGGCTATTCCATGTATGATTTCACTGATGAGCAAGACTGTATTGTTGCTGCTGTAATAATACATGGAATTTCACGTTCTGTATGATTTTTGATTCTAAGGATAAGATTCTATTCGATTTTTGACGTTATGTGTTGAAAAGATCTTGATTCTACACAGTTCTTATTATATACTACCCAGACTAGTTTGGTTCAAAAACAACTTTATTTCAAAGTCGTTGTGCAAAATAATTACCTTCTAAAACATTGTAGATACTAAAACCTTTATATGTCTCAATTTTCATCCCTCCATAACCGAACACCCAAATCAACATGTCACAAAAACACAATAAATATACGCAAAATTTTAAATGACTGCTTTATCGACAGACAGGGTGCTATTGGTGCTATTCTATTGGAAATGATAGGAACAGTGTACTTTTACATTGTTCCATGGCAATCGCGGTGCACGTGCCTATACAGAGAGCAGGGAACTATCTGAGATTCAGCGTAGGGTCATTTCCACATATGCCCAGTTGAAGGAGAATTACACCTATTTTTCACAATTTCTGCATAATCACTGACATGTAAACAAAGTCATTCAGAGTGGTCTGATGTGAAATGGATTTCTTTACAGTGGTGGCTATAGGAATCAAGGGTTGTGATGTCTACAGCACAAATATAGCCATGTAATTCATTATCCAACATCTGAATGGCTTTTGCTGACATCTTTATTAATAATATGGAAATTCTGGAAAGCAGTTGGGTTTCCCCATGAAAAGCTTCAGACGTCTGATTCCTATCACCACCACTGTGAACAATTCTGACTAAGTTTCTCTAGAATGAAGCATTTCACATCAAACCACTCTGAATGACTTTGTTTGCATCTTAATGATTACATTCTAACCAAAATTTGAAAAGTCAGCGGAATTTCCCTTTAATTTACTACACAAACCCACCACCACCGTCAACTTCGGTCCCACGTTCCTGCAGCAGCTCAGTGACCCACACGCTCGTGTCCCGGAAGCAGAACCCGACCGTGTTGTTTTTGTTTTGAATGGCAGGAGTGATGAGCACAGCAGCCGCGGCTAACCTCCATCATATTCTCAAAGTATGACCATTAACTCTTCATGTATGCCATCTAATGAATCCCGGAACAATCGCACATACTTAACTTTGTGTCCTAGACTCATTTTTTGGGAAGAAAAGGAAAAGTGCTACGGGAAGTGTGCAGCTTTAGCCTGCTAGCTAAGCTAGCTAGGGTAACAGTTAACTGACTCCGGATTCAGATGAAGTTAACTGTTATTCGCTATAGCGTCAAACTTCTTGACACAAACAAGTTTTGGTGCAGATTTAAACTAATAAAAACGACGTGTCAGTGGGTTCTAGCTGTAGAGTGTAAGAGATACCTGGCATGTCGACTTTGCAAGCTAACGTTACAGTTTTGTGTGTTTGGTTTGCCATGCAATGCGAACGTTGGTTTTAACGACGAAGCTAAAATCAGCTTCTTGTTCGTCCGGATCTTGTTCAGAATTTCACGTTCCACCTTAAAGGGTGCCAGAGTGTGACTGCTGCACCATTTAAGGTGGAACGGGAAAGTGTGAATAGGAAGCCAACTTGTGCCTCGTATTTTAACGTTATCTCAGCACTTAGCAGTCAAGACTCGCTTGCATTTTGGCTTCAGTCAGTAGGAACACTAGCTTATGTGTCCCGTTTATTCCTCTTTTCGCGCCACAGTAACACCGTCCTCATGATGAACTTCGAGGGTTTGGATCCGGGCCTGGGCGAGTATGCGCCGGGCCTGCACGGGACCCTGGAGCCCGGCCTGGATTCGACCCTCGATCCAGCTTTGCTCCAAGGCGTGGACCTGGACCACGACACCCTGGCCGTGCCTGTGTCCGAGTCAGTGCACCTGCTGGAAGGCATGTACTCCGAGCTTCATAGCGTGGCCGCGGAAGTCGGCATCCCTGTAACAGCCGCGCACTTCGACCTGCAGGAAGAGCTGCTGTGGATGGGGAACCACCGGGTATGCTGACACACTCGACCACATATGACAATGTCCATTGTTGTCAGCGTAACAACGGTTGTGAAAATGCAGGTAGTCTAACCTGACAGTTTGTAAAGTTTCCAGTTCCATCCTCGCCTGGAAGTTACAATCCATTCAAGAGAATTAAGGTGCATTGACATCATTAAAAGTGGATGTGCATCCTGTGGAAGGGGTGATGCAGTATCTGGCCATTCCATGTTATTTCACTGATGAGTGGTACTATGTATTAGGGGTGTAAGGATACACATGATTTTAGGTTCAGTACGATTTTTTTGTTCTGAGGTTGAGGTTCTTTTAGAGTCCCCCAGAATTCTGTTTTCAATACGTAATGTCATAAAAACGGGTGCAACAGTCAAATTCTTTACACACAAATTGACACAAAGAGCCTTTTAGTGAATCTTCCTAATCCACCCTTAAGTCTCTCACTGTGTGGGCTGAATGAACACCTGAAACACATTAGCACTTTCCAGTGCTTTCTATAAGCCAAAGTTGCAACATCAATAAAATTATTTGCTATTTAACAGCTCAAACTGGAATTTTAAATTCTTAAAAGAGTTTCTGCTAAACAATATGAATCAAACAAATGGCATGATAAGTCATGCATAATTGAGTCTTTGCAACCAATAACAGCATATGTGATATTTTTTTGTAAAAATGATATAAGCAAGGTGTGGCATTGTTTGATACCCTGTATTTAAAACATAGGGGTCACTAAAATGTAAATAAAGCATAATTTAATGTAAAAGTACAGAATAAATAGAAAATGAAATAACTGATAATGTGGATTTTCATTGGAAGGACTCAATTATGCTTCTGCATTTTGGTGCAGAGGTAGCAGCAGCATTCAAATAGAACATGTCTGCGCTTACCTAGCATATACTATTTACATTGCGTATTGCGACATAGATCAGGCAGTGTAAGATTAATAAATTGACTGGTTCTGATCATGCATCCTTGGTTAAACAATACAGACACCTTTATGGCCTTGTGGAAAGTCTACTCCATTTTCAGTCCACCAAAATTAAAAATCATCATATCTCAAAAGCACAATTAAAATATGTGCTCTCTGAGATTTAGGATTAACTATAACCAAGTGGAGTCAAACTGGAGACACGTAGAGGGGATAGAGGGACATTTTTTACAAAATTTCAATACAACTTTTGAAATGTGATTTTTCAGTGCTATATTGAAATTGTTGCACCCTTATCATATAAGCATATGTATTCCCCGTCCTTTCTTTTACCACAGGGACATGCAAGCTCCTTTTTCGGCCCCACCATGGGTCGCTACTCATCTTTCCAGGTGCACCTGACTGATGATATCCGCCATATTCAGAGCATGGACACAGGCGTCCTGTTTCTGACCAAGAGCAACCTCAAGTGCCTTACTCGCGGAGGCCTCATCATGTTTGACTACCCGTTAGTTTCTCCTTTTTTATTATGATGTGAGAGTATTTTTCCATCAATTAAATAATTACTCAAGTGGAAAAAAAAAGCATAAGTACACTTCTTAGTACATCTGGAATCTAACAGCATAGGAACTGAAGCCTGTTAGGCTGTGTACTTTTTTTTCTGGTGCAGTCTTTGTCTAGGATAAAGGGTGAGAGGTGCTGTTACCAATGTAACAGAATAACATTAAAAACAGAAAAAAGACTAAATTTAACCACATTTTAATGACTAAAATGGAACGGAGTAAAAGTAGTCCTTTCATCACAAATATACTTAAGTAGAAGTAATATTATATGAAAATGCACAAGAAAGTAGAAATTCACACTCTTGAAAAAGCTTTGCAAGACTGTGAATGAAACCTTCACATGATTAACCTTATCATATTAAGAAAAATCCTCAAAACAAAGTTTTTTCTTCCAGAGAAGAGTTGTGAAATCACAGTGGAATATCATAAAGATGTCTTTTATTAAAGTAGACCGTGCCAAAAGGGAAATGTCTGCATAATTTAGTCACAGAGACGTAAACAAAGTCACTCAGTTTGGTTTGGTATTAAATGGTTCACTATGGAGAAACTTACTGACTCTGATTTCTTTACAGTGATGGACACCAGGGGATGCAGGGGTCCCAATGCCTGCAAAACAAATTGGGACTTTTTATTCACTATCCAAAACAATTACTGAGCTTACATGTGTCTTCTGAGTTTTTATATGTAATATTGATAATGATAAAATAGTGATAAATCTGAAAAGAATGTTGCCTTATGGGGCTATTTTGCCTTGCAATGCCCTGCTTGTACCTTTCCACCATTAACTGAAAAAATAGATTTGCTTTTTGCCAAAAGCTTGTCTCAAAACTATTATGAAACAGTGTCTTAGGAATCATACAGTGTGTTCATCTAACCATTTCATGTAATAACTTTGTGATGTGCCTTTTGGAGTCATTAAACTCCTCAGAACTCTGATTCAGATCACCACAACTGTGAAGCATTCAGACTCAGTGTCTGTAGAACAGAGAATTTCACATCAAGCCACTCTGAATGACTTTGTTTACATCTAACTGGTTGAATTATCAACAAGTTTTGAAAAGTGGTGAAACTCCCCTTCAAAAACTTGTTTTTTTTTTTCTACAGCTACATTACACTGGTTAGCATAGCAGTTGATAAAATGTAACTAATAACTGAATTGTGTGCTCGTGTATGATCTGCAGGATGGAAGAGGGCACTGACATGCACAGTTTGCTGCTCACTGACAATAACACACTGCTCGTGGGAGGCTTGCAGAACTATGTTGCTGAGTTGGATCTGAATACAGTGCAGGAGACACAGAAAGTAAGATTACTTCACTCATACGTTAGTGTCCATTCAAAGAAAAGTTATGTTTTTCGCTAAATGTGTATTTTTCTCTGTAGAGGATTGCTGTGAAGAAACACAGCCACTTTGTTGACTGAGATTGTGTTTGGACAGAATGGAGCAACTTACAGAAAATAAAGAGGACATGTTTAGTACAATTAAGACTTTGACATTTAGTTTAACATGGTGGAAAAATATGACATAAAAATATAACATGCCAAAACTTTTGCACAGACTGCATGTTTTTATTTTTTCTCAAGTGTGTTAAATTCTAATTTAGAATGTGCTCTCTGGTAGTTTTCACTCAGAAAATGAACAAAACGTAAGTAAAAATATTTATAGTATGGTATATTGTGTAGAACATTGTGTAGTTACACTTTATATGTTAACCTTTGAGTTAGGAAATGCAATTTAGGAATTAGAAGAAGGTGAAATGGATTCAAAACAGGCATCAGAAGAAATACTTTTTCACTTTGCCCATTCATTTACTGTTATGATGCAGTTCACAGTGGAGGTTCCTGGTGTGGCCATCATGAGGCAGTCCAATCGTTTCTTCTTTTGTGGTCACACGTCTGGAAAGGTAAGAGGAAAGTGAAACAGAATTCTTCCATATGATGTTGCAAGAAAACCTCCTCTCTCTGAAACAACAGCCTGTTGTTTATTATCAAGTGTTGTTTTTGTTTTTTTGGTTGGTTTTTTTTTTTTTTTGTTAAGTCTCAGCGTTGTAAACTGTCTAGAAAGCACAAAGGCAGCATCATGTAAAATAATCCTGACTTGAAAATGGAGTGAAAAAGCGAGTAACACCAGCACTCACAGTCTCAGTGTATGTGTGTGTTTTATATATATGTATGTGTGTATATAATATAATATAATATAATAATAATGTGTATTAGGGGTGGGAATCTTCAGGCACCTCACGATTCAATTCGATTACGATTCAGAGGGCTGCGATGCGATTATAAAACGATTATCGATGCATCTTTTTTTTTTCTATACATGATTTCTATTTTCTTACTCTCTGAGGACTTGGTAGTTTTAAAACAAAGTATTTGTATTGATCCATAATGCATTTACGTCCAATATCTTTTATTAGTAAAACAAATGGAAGTGATGTGGAAAGTGAACTAGAAGACTCATTCACTGCTGTTTGGAGCACATGAGACTCTGCTGCCACTCATCTGCGATAAAATACACTGTTACGGTAAAATATGATCCAGTGATAATGGATGACCACACAGCACATTATATATTCTTTAGTGATTTTATAACTCCGGTTTTGGTCTCATGATGGGGTGGGGCGGGCACGAAAGACTGCAGGTCACGTAGCAACGAGGTTTCGCCTCGCTAGTAGCGAACGAAAAAGGAGAAGAGAAAGACAGACGAACATTTGGAGATGAATGGACTTATTCGCATTTATAAGCAGTGCACTTGGTTTCCCAATACGTTAAATCTGCAACGAGAGACTGTCAAACACTAAAAAGTTGGGAAGATGAAGTCGCTTCTCTTTCTAATTTTCCCGTTCCACCTTAAATGGTGCCGTATTTACATTCGGCGCCTGTCAGAATTTAAGGTTGAACGGGAAAGTTCAGCAAGAAGCCGGAGAATGAGAAGCAACTTCAGCCTCGTAAAACAGCCCGAAGCTGAAAGACATTTTTCAAGAAACTATTCAACTTTTCAGGAAAAGTTTTCTGGCAGAGTTGGAAGAAAAGCGGCTATAGCTAAAGCTTAAAGCAGAGCAGAGTAAGTCTGCGTTTTCATTTATATTTTTTAGCCTAAACTAGGACATTATCACATACTGGACATAAATGTTGCGGCTCCCAAGGTGGTTTGATTTTTGTTGAAAGGACAAAATGGGTCTTCTTATCATTTGGGTTGTGACTACTGATCTAACCTGGCTTTCAATGCGGTAGTGTTTTGTTATGTGCCACCACAGACTGTCCAGGCGCTGCACTTACCCACTTCCAAGTTCCCCCCTTTGCGTTAAAAATTAAATATTTAGAAAATCGATTTTTGACGTTTGTGAATCGATTCAGAATCGTCCACGTCTGCATCGCGATGCATCTAAGAATCGATTTTTTTCCCGCACCCCTAATATGTATGTATGTATGTATATTTCTTATGACTTATGAATTTCTTATGACTTTAAATGGTCAGATCTGGATTGCAGCTCTCTTAGGCCTGTTTGGGATTTTGCTGTTTCTCTTTTCATATTAAATAAGGTGCTCTTAGTCTTCCCTTCTCTGTTGCGGTGTGACAGGTGTCATTGCGAGATTTGCGCACGTTTAAAATGGAGCACGAGTTTGACGCTTTCTCCGGCAGCCTGTCAGATTTTGACGTGCACGGCAACCTGCTGGCAGCGTGCGGCTTCTCGAGCCGTGGCCTCAACGGCCTCTCCTGCGACCGTTTCCTCATGGTGTACGACCTGCGCATGATGCGGGCTGTGACACCTCTGCAGGTGCACGTGGACCCCCTCTTCCTCCGCTTTATTCCCACCTACACTTCCCGCCTGGCCATCATCTCCCAGACAGGTAAGTCATGAGAATTGTTGCCCAAGTTTGTGTAGTGCTGCAAACGTAAACAGTCAAGATGAACACGCAGGTTAATGATTTCTGTTGAATGAAAAGTTCAAGTCTGTAATTTTTGGTGTATTTTAGCTTTTTAAATGTAATTATCATGCTTGTTGTGTTTACTCTCTGCAAGTACTGTAGTAATAGGGGTATTTCACAATGCAGGATTTTTCAGGTTAGCCAGAACTTAAGCCTAAAGTCAAACCTGTCTAATAGGAAAAGAGCTGGGGGACAGTGCCATTGGACAGTCCTCATCTTTGGGCTTAAGTTATTTGACTAACTGAGAAATCCTGCCTTGTGAAATAGCCCCCTCGGTTTATTTCATTATGTTTTGGTTGGAAACAAAACATAAATGGATACATAAGCTATATGCTGTAATTACTTATATATATAGTTTTTTCTTGCTAAGTTATCTGTCTGTGACGTGAGTATAATAAAACAATTCATTTTATTTTAATTAATTTTGTCAGTCGTTAGCATGTACAGCTCTTTACGTCATTCTGGATACTTTAAAAATGTTTGTTTTTTCACAGCTTTCCACAAATTAGGTATATATTTGTTAAGCTGTAGTTGTAGCATCTTAATAGAATAACTTAGTGTTTTTTTTGTTTTTTTTTTTGGTTTTTTTTTTTAATTTAACATCGTTTGAGCACAGCAGCTGGCCTGCACATTGTGTGAAAATGTCATGATAAATGACAGAAATGCTCCAAAATTGCTTGGAATAAAATCAGTTTCCATTAACTTACATTAGAAGTAAAGAATGTTTTTGCCATCTCCTGTGAAGTTACCATTTTGGAATTTTTTGGGGTTTTTTTGGGACAGTGACAATATGGCAGTTTTAGAGTCGCTGACACCTTTTTGGCCTGAAAACCAAGTGACCAAGAGCAACTGCCCTAAATTTGTTTGATGCATTACAGTGCAGCACCAATAGATGTATCCCACCGTTATATCTTTAAGTGTACAATGGCTCCCCCTATAGGTCAGTGTCAGTTCTGCGAGCCCACTGGTCTTGCCAATCTTGCCGACATCTTCCATGTGAACACGGTGGGCCAGTTGCTCATGAGCTTCGACGTGTCATCCAGCAAGCAAGCTCTGGCCTTTGGCGACTCAGGTGGCTGCGTGCATCTGTGGTCCAGTGCCCCGGAGGTCTCCTTTAATGATTACTCACGAGAGACGGAGCTAGCCCTGCCCTGCCTGGTGGACTCTCTCCCTCAACTGGACTGGAACAATGAGCTGGTGCCTCTGTCTTTGCTGCCTATGCCTCTTACCAACACAGAACCTCTGCTCTCAGACTGGCCGAGCAACCTCGTCACTCCGAGCCCCAGGTATTACTCACCCACACTCTCTCTCAGCCTTTTGTCTGTATGTTAGGGTTACTGCCTGTTATTCAGTATTAATTGACTAATTGAATGTTTATGCTTTCTGTCAAAATTCCTTCTGTGCGACAAGTGATGTATTTAATGGTGCATCAGATCTTTAGAAGCCCCCTATGCTTCCTATAGCATATTGCAGCCTGTCAGAATGTCATCTTGTGTATCGTATAAGCGTTTTAGAGCATTATAAAACACTTGGGTTTAAGTAAATCATTTTTTGTTGTCCATAATTAATATCATCAGCGACTATTTGACTGTATTGACTGATTATTGGCTACCCAAAGTCTATATTGTGGCGCATTAATGTAAAAGATTCTTTTTAGTGTGCGTTTTGAATCACAGCTTTCCTGTGTTGGTCAACACTCTTCTGCCTTGTAGTAGCTCATGTAAAAGTTGATTTGAGTACAGTTCTAAGTTTCCTTGTTTTACCCCAGACGAGCACCACCTGTGGATCCAGAGATCCTGAGGACAATGAAAACGGTTGGGTTTATTGGATACGCTCCAAACCCTCGCACACGTCCCAGAAATCAGGTATATGACTATCCGTCCCTGATGTTATATTCTAACAGTGCTGTTATTATCAAACTAATTTATTGTTAAGAATATATGATTTCTGTTTCATTCATTTTTAAAGTTATTCACTGTTTAGCTGTGAAAGCTGGAATGTTTGGACCAGTTCCTTCAATTTTTCAATTTGTGTCAGTGTTTCTGTAAAGTAAATGTAAAATGCAAAAATTGATTGTTGATTTTCAAATAGTTCCTGTCAGAATATTTGAGAAATTAGATATCTGTTTTATGTGTGTATTTGTCAGGTCCCCTATAAGATAAAGGAGGTGGAGCTTGAGTATGACAGCTATAACCAAGTCCCAGAGTCTCCAATTGGTCGAGATGAGGAGCCTCACCTTTACATGGTGACAAAGAAGTATAGAAAGGTACTCAGTTGTCTTAGTGCAGTGTTAGAGGTGCCCCTCTGTGCTGCACAGTTTCAGTGTTCCAGCACACCAGATTAACTTCATTAGCATGAGCTTAATTAATCAATAGGCCTAGTGCTGAAGCATTACTTAACAGCATTATATCCACTAGGTCACCATCAAGTACTCCAAACTGGGCCTGGAAGACTTTGACTTTAAGCACTACAACAGGACTCTGTTTGCTGGTCTGGAGCCTCATATACCCAATGCTTACTGTAACTGCATGATCCAGGTGGGACCACAGTCACTAAAACTTGCACCAGAATTGTAAATTTTGTTCCTGAAGAAAGAAATGTGCTTAGGTACATGAAAAATAAGAAATCTGGGGAAAAAAATGAATCCTGAAATTTAGGATGTTTGCAACCTTTTGTTGACTTCTTTGACTTGAGGAATTGCCCAGAGACATTTTCACATCTCCTCACAAATCACTAAGTAATCCACAAAATCCCTTGAGATTTTAATGAGGAATATTGGAAATTCACAGTGTTAGCTGGGAATGGTACGCATCACCTCTGTGGTTAATGATTAATCTTTCTCTCCCTGGCGGGAAGGTGCTGTATTTCCTGGAGCCGATCAGGTGCCTGGTGCAGAATCACCTGTGCCAAAAGGAGTTCTGTTTGGCCTGTGAGCTTGGCTTCCTCTTTCATATGCTGGATCTCAGCAGAGGAGACCCCTGCCAGGTACCTTATCATTTACAGGTCATATGATCCCACATCATTCAGGAAATTCTTTTTATACAGTCTTTATGCCGTATTATATTACTGTTGCATGTCCCAGTCAATCACATTAGATGCAGAAGAGGTAGTGCATCACATTCATTAAATATTCCAGTATTACTCTTCTTGCAAATTCTGTTGTTGTAAAGCAGTGTTTTCCAAATCCATTCCTGGATCTGGCAAACACATCTGAGCATCTGTGAAATATGAAGTGTATTTCACTTTCACAAAAGGCTTGTGATTGTACAGGCTGTTAGGATTTGCTGCTTGATGACGTGTCACATCGAGTAAGCGCTACACTCCATGTAAATAACCATGCCCAGTGACCCAGCCTTCATACTTTAACCATTGTGGCTGCCATTTTGCATATGTCACACATACCAAGTATTACATTTCTATTAGTGACTGATTCAGCAAACTCTTTTTAATTGGTGTTGGGTTGGCAGAATTTCTGTGAGATATTTGGACCACATTCTGTCCTCATTTGAGTAAGTTAGGCATATAATGTTAGCAAACAGGCCAGCAAGTTCAAAGGAAAGAATATTTTACCAGATTTCTGTAACAGGCTGCAGTTGTTTGTGTTTAAGCTACAGAGTTGCTATGAAATGTAAACGTTCATGCCATTGATGCCATGCAGTACTGTGCTACTGGAAATTAGCATTATAGCATTATTGTAGTGAAGGCAGACAGGCTCTTTACCATGCCACAATGCCCACACCCTCTGAGATCCTTCCACCTGGACAACCAATGGGAGCAGTGATCATTAACATACGAAATCAACACCCAGAAAAGGATTCAGAAGAGTAAATGGCAAGGTAAAACTCTTCATACTAATAACGAAATTATTATTTGTTTTATACTCTTCACGGTTGTCTTTCAAAGTGCACAAGTAAGTGTTAAATAGAGCAAAAAAAGCAGAATATACTGTGCTAAAGTCAGAAACACAGATTTTTTTCAGATGTGAATCAAGAGTAGAGCTTGATATTTCTTCCTGTTTGTCAAAGATTTGAAAGAGCATTAAGTACTGTTTATCTAATGGAGACAGTTTTGAGGGTCTACCACAGGGATCGGCCACAGGAATCTTCTTTTGCAGTAACATAAAGGTTTTTCCTTTGCTGAACATTCTAACACACGGTTGTAACAGTTTTAACAATAAATGGTCTTAAACGCTGGAGTTAATTTGTAAATGGTCTTAAACCCTGCTAATTCCCCAACCTTTAACCCTGAAGATTAGCGCGCAGTCACACAGCAGACAACAATCTCGTCTAGAGAATCGACAAAGAAAAGAAAGATTTAAAATGAACATTGATAATTTAGAGATGAATGGACAGACTTGTTCGCCTTTATAAGCAGCTGGTGTCCTGATATGTTTAATTGCAAAGAGAAACTGTCAAACATTACAAAGTCTACCAGGTTTTGCGTAGCAGTTCCTTTATATTTTTCGTAAGTTTTTGAACTCCAGTTTTGGGAGCTCCTCTTTTTTTTTTTTTACTTATTTTCCTTTGACTTTTCTCTTCCTTATGCAAGTGGATTATTTTATATCATCAGAAAAATCTCCTAAATTATATATAATTTATACTTAATGATCTATTTGACAGGAAATTTAATAAATGAAGGGTGGTCTTTGAACTATACACAGCACTGTAAGCTCTAGATGATACTGAAGGTCTTTTATTAACTGGATCAGATGTGTTATGTAAGTGCTGGAGCTAAATTTTGCCATGTAAAGTCATCGACTGTGGAAAGCTTCCTTTTATCGGTCAGATGTGGAGATGATACAGAAAACTGATACAAAAGGCATTGTTTCTTCTCTCCAGGCCAGTAATTTCCTACGCGCGTTCCGGACCATCCCTGAGGCATCTGCACTGGGCCTGATTCTGGCTGACTCTGACGAGCAGACAGGGAAGGCCAGGCTGGGGCGGCTGATCCAGAGCTGGAACCGCTTCATCCTCACACAGCTGCACCAGGAGACCCAGGAGCAGGAAGGACCTCAGGCCTACAGAGGAACCAGCAGCAGGTGAGAGGGCTCCTTCGCAGAGCTGCATCAAGAGGCCACATGTTTGAACATAATGTACACCGGTTGAGTATCATGGTCTAAAACAGTCCATCATTCAGAAGTGATAAAATTAGCAGCACATGCCTTCATTGCAAAGATTATAAGACACACGCTAACCCTGCAAGATGCTGACAAATTAGTTCATGCTTTCATAACTTAATAGATTAGACTGCTGTAATGTATTGATGGTTCAGAATGCAGCAGCCAGACCTTTTTATTCAGTTTAAACTGGCTTCCTATTACGTTCAACATTGACTACAAGGTCTTTCTTATGTTATTGAGAGCTCTTAGTGGCTGAGCTCCAGCATATCTTGTTGATCTTTTGCTCCTAGTGGCTGAGCTTCAGCATTTCTTACTGATCTTCTGAAGCGCTATAGCCCGTCCAGATAACTTCGCTCAGCTGAGGCACAACTGCAAACTTCTAGAATAACTTGGAGCTCAGTTCATGAAAGATCATTTTCTTATTTAGCTCCAAAATTCTGGAATAGCATTCCAGAGAGTATTAGGAATGCAATCTCTTTGTGTTTTTAAATCCAGATTGAAAACTATTGATTAAAAAAATGTTTAAATGAAATGTTTAAAATAATTACTGTCTATTATTCTTTTTCATTTAGACTGTAGTGTTTTTATCTTTCTAACATTTTACTCACATTCACATGAAGCATTTGTTCTGGAGCACATAAATAGCTTTTGCTGTTTTTGCATCTATTACTAGGGCTTCTGGGCTGAAAGATGTTCGGGATCACATCAATCATATGTGTGATAATAAAGAAAAACAATAACAACATCAAAAACCACATTATGTACACATATGCATGAAGTTATTACTGCAGTTTCATGGTCAACTATGAGATATGTATCTGGTTTGATCACATTTAAAGTGGTTTTGTTGTTATAAAATATTTATATATGCTAATTATCAAGTGATTATCAAATTATTTAGGCTTTTCATAAGTTTGTGGGATTTCTCTACATGTATGTGTTGTCCTGCTCCCACCCGTACTGTGCTAGTTAACTGTGTGTTCCCCCGTGTGACACTGAAAATTAGCCCCACACAGCAAGATATTATGGTGTTCCACAGAACCCCCATGGGAATGCAGACCTCTAATCTGTGTCACGTTTGGCATAAATTTGGATTTGTACCACCTCAGTCCTCTAATGGTTTAGCAGTGCCCACTGTGCCAACCTGTTGGACTGACCCGCTTAAGTTTTATCAGTATTGGACAAAATAGTTTACCCTGGTAGTAGTAGAGATTATCTGACTGTGCATGTATGTGTGTGTTGCAGTTCTCTAGGCTCGTCAGGGGAGTCTGTGATTGGCAGGCTGTTTGGCTGTGAGGTGGAGAACAGCAGTCTGTGTCGCTGTGGAAAGGAGACAGTGCGGTCTTCTCTCACACTGCTCTTCACCATGCACTACCCCGAGCAGAGCTCCGTCGGTCAGAACACTCACTACATATTCAACTTCAGTAGTGTACTATGGGGAAATGGAAATGAATTTGAAAGACAATGTGTAGTTTTAACCTCAGGCATAATGGCTGCCAAAAAGCAGCTGTAACATTTGCTATTTTCAGTCTCCTCTTTCCATTCATTCCAAGCGTTTATAATAAATCAATTCTTCAACATGATTGACGCACATTATTGAAGGTATTAACTGGTAGGTTTTTTGTAGACAAGGTCCAGGAGTACGACTTCACTGAGATCCTGAAGAAGAGTATCTGTCTGGAGCAGAGCACACAGGCCTGGTGTGAAAACTGTGAGAAATATCAGCCTACAGTAAGTTCCTCTCTGTGTGCCTCTGTTTGTCTCTTTCTATGGAAACCTATTCCCACCAGGTAGAGGAGGACTTTTTTTTTTTTTTCTTTTTTTTCTTCTTTCTCCTTCTCTGTTTCTGGCAGCATTAGATAAAATAGTATCTTGAAATAATTACTTATTTTCTCAACATATTGACTAAATATCTTGAAATAAAGACTTTCTTGATACATTGACTTAGTACCTCAAAATGTTGACTTAATATCTTTATGGCGCGAGAGACTAAGTTGTAATAATAAGTTATTAAATTTCAAAGTAATTATTTCAGGATAATAAGAGTTTATTATGAGACACAAAGTCATTATTTTGATATGAAGTCTTTCAACATAGCAGGTAAATATTTTTAGAAAATCATTATTTTGACATTTCTGAGTCACTCATAGTAATTATTAAATAACAAATGTTTTATGATCAGAATAATAATCTTATCTTTTGAATAATACATTTAGCCATTGGTCTGCCTTTCTTTGATTTCTGCTGTGTACACTCAGGCATATGTGTATCTGTGTGTATTTAGGTGCAGACACGGAACATCCGCTGTTTGCCAGATGTGCTGGTAATAAATTGTGAGGTGAACAGTGTTAAAGAAGCAGAATTCTGGAAGGCCCAAGCAGAGGTCAGCACATCTCCAATCTGTACCTGTATCATGTTTAAAAAATCTAATCATGGGAGTGGGAGACATTAATGATGCTTTAGATTGTCAATGGTTTTTGGCACTTTTC
>JAILXH010202421.1:163-16661 GCA_023558415.1 Piaractus mesopotamicus
GTGACGACTGGACCAATAGAAATGGTCCAAAATTACATGGAATGAAATGTTGTTACTTTGTCGCACTTTTAAGTTAAGATTGTTTTTTTCGCTTCTCCTGTAAAGTCACCATTTGGCAGATATAAGATTTTGATCTGACAGTGACCTGCCTACAGTGGTGAACCGTGACTTCTAGAGCTAGGCCTTCAGTTCAGTTCAATGTTAAAACTCTGACCAAAACACAAAGAGAAACCTATGAAAAAATATTCTAATTATAGCCAATGCTAATGCTAATATTAATGCTAACGCTAACACTAATGGGCATGTAAGTAAAAAGAACATAACAATGGAAAACATACAGAACAAAGCAGGAATCAAGACAGCAAGCCACAGGTGTCAATACTCAGGAGATGCTCGGATCCGTGGCAGGTGCTGAGGTTAAAGTTAGGGTTAGGCCTTTGATTAGGCTTAGAAAATTCTTATAACGCATAGTTAGACAGAGAGGAGCCGTCAGGGCCCTCTAAGCCTTCAGAGAAGGTCTAATGATTTCTGGGAACTAATAGGGACATGCTAGAAATTAGCATTAGGTGTTTTTCCTTATTTTTGGTTAGTTCTTTTAGTCTCTCTGCTGCTTTTTCTTTCGCTAGCCAAACTGTTTTGTTTTCTTTGGTGCCTGTGTGTTTGATATTTCTTTATTACTCTTTTAGTTATTGGTTCTGTTATTTTGGCTTCGTCCTGTGTTGTAATTAAATTTTCTGCTACAGTATCCCTAACCCTCCCAGCCTGGTTCATTATTACAGTAATCAGAAATAAATGGTTCACTTCAAAAGTAAGACGTGTAGCTTTTGTAAAAGCACTTTATAAAGCATGGACCATTTTTTTGGACCTTACGTCGTAGGCTAGCCAGCAATGTGGGGAGTAAATATACAAAAACACAGACGCACAGATGAACACACTCATCAATCATCCCCATTTGGCACTTTTACCAACAAAGTGCTGATCTTCAGAGGACACTCACACTCGCTTTCATCCTTCGGAGAAGAATAAATCACGCGGCTGGTGGTGGTGCTGGGATTACGGAGGGGCTCGGCTCTGACAGGGCGGGGGCGCAGATTCCAGGGATTTGCAGGACCATGAGAGAGCACACTTACCTGTAGCAGGTAGTTCAGTGGAAAGAAAGGAGTGTTTGTACAGTGTGTGTATTTATATGACTGCTTCAAACAGTGCAGTGTGGGCTCACTTAACCTTCTTTTTTTATCATTGTGGTACTACGCACGCTTTCTTAATGGCACGTAGACACGCCCAGCATTTCCGCTTTCAGACTTGTTCAGGCAAAAATGGCAGGTTTAATGTGCTGCTGGTTGATTTGAGTGTGTAGCACAGAGGGATTCATAAATTCTAAGACTGGTTCATGTTTGCTCATGAGCAATCAGCATAATGTAGCTCACCTTTGGCAAGTGGTAGAGATCTTTCATTGAAGATTTACTGCCATTGCGTGCATCTGCACATGTTCAGTGCCTTGATCTCTTTCCTGTCTGCAGGGGTTGTCATGCAAATGACCCCATCGTTACATGTTCTCCTGTAAAGAAGGACTGCTCTGTATGATTGTGTTGGTGAGAGGGAGGTGTTTTATTGTACCCATCGGTTGTTCTCCTCTCTGTCTCTGGACAGTATCACAGTGGTTTGCTGAAACACATTCTCTCCTGTCAGAGACTCTGCCCCGTGCTTTGTTCTTATCTCCACGGTCACTTACAGTTCGACTGTCTGACTGTGGAATACTTCAGTAGCCTCAGGCCTCCCTCCCTCACGCGGCTGTTTGTGCCACTGTATTCCTCCTGAGTAGTTTGAACAGTGTGGTAATGTAAATCATATGTTATTGCAGTCACCAGATCTCAACCTCAATTGGGAGATTTTGGATTGATGTGTAAGACAGTGCTCTACTGTACCATCATCAAAACATCACTTGAGGTAATATCATTTGTATGTTTTGGAAGATGGTGTTCCGTCCCTCCAGTATAGTTTGAAAGACAGATTCTGTGCCAAAGCGTATTAAAGCTGTTATGGTCACCTTACTAAGACACTTGATGTTGTTTTTTTTCCTTTAATTTGTAATCTGTCTGTATGTTTTTCTTGTAAAAACACAGTATATCATTAGAAGAATTGCAAATAAACATAAATACAGTAAAAAGTAACATAAATTTCTTGTTCTCAAGAAAGTAGTTGATATCTTGTGAGCTAGTTTAAAGAATAAAGTTTGGTTTCAGATTTCTCCTCACATGCCCCCAGTTGTTAAATTTTATCACAGCACACCTGAGTTAGTTTAATGAAGTATTGATTAGCTGAACCGGGTATTGGATGATAGCTACAGTGAGGCTATACAGGCTGCCATGAAGAACACAAGAACTCACTGAATCACCACTTAATATTGTTGTTATTAATATAAAATTAAGATTTCAAGTGCACTTTCATGTCGTGAATCTCCCGTTCTGCCACATCCCGAAAGTGGTCTGTTGGATTCAGGTAACTGGGAAGGCCACTGAAGAGCACTGAACTCATTGTCATGTTCATGAAACCAGTCTGAGATGACTTTTGCTCTTGCTGGAAGTACCCATTAGAAAATGGGTAAACTGTGGCCATAAAGGGACGCACATAGTCAGCAACAATACTTAAATGGACTGTGGCATTCAAGCGATGATTGATTGGTATTACTGGGCCCAAAATGTGCCAAAAAACAATCCCCACACCATAACACCACCACTACCAGCCTGGACTGTGACACAAGGCAGTTTGGGTCCATAGATTCATGCTGTTGGCGCCAACTTCTGACCCTACCATCTGTGTGCCTCAGAAGAAGTCAAGATTCATCAGACCAGGCTACTTTTTTTCCCGTCTTCAGCTGTCCAGATTTGGTGAGCTTGTGCCCACTGCAGCCTCAGCTTTCTATTCTCGGCTGACAGAAGTGGAACTCAACACGGTCTTCGGCTGTTGTAGCCCACCTGCCTTAAGATTCGATGTGTTTTGCATTCTTAGATGCTTTTTTGCTCACCACAGTTGTACAGAGTGGTTATCTGAGTTACCATAAGCTTTCTATCACCTCGAATCAGTCTGGCCATCCTCCATTGACCTCTCATTAACAAGGCACTTCCGTCTGCAGAACTGCTGCTCACGGGAAGTTTTTCTTTATTGCACCAATTCTGAGTAAACTGTAGAGACCAGAAGCGGTTCAGCAGTTATAGAAATACTCAAACCAGCCCGTCCGACAACAATAATCATGCCATGGGCAAAATCACCGAGATCACATTTTTCTCCATTCTGATTGTTAATGTGAACATTACCTGAAGCTGTTGACCTATGTCTGCATGATTTTGCACTTCACTGCTGTGACGTGATTTGCTGATTAGATAATTGCATGAATAAGTAGGTGTATGAGTGTTCCTAATAAAAAGCTCAGAGAGTGTATATATACACAGTTGTATACAAAGGTTTGGGCACCCAAAAATTTTTTGCATATTTTGTTGATTTTCTAAGTCAAAATAAATACAGATCCTCTTCAGAGAACACATTTCTGCGCATTGCAATATACACTAGATGTTTATTCATGGAATTTAACATTTTGGTAAAAAATAAAACATAAATTGTTACCTGTACAAAGTAAAATCTTTTTATCTTAACTTCCATTTAAAGAATGTTTTTTTCCTTCTCCTGTAAAGTTACCATTTTGAAGATATGAGGTTTTGTTGTTCAGACAAAGAGACCCTTTGAGCTAAAATAACCAAATAATAACAATAAAATAAAAAGTATAACAATTTGTTTTTTCCCTTAAAACAAATCACTGCAGATTTTTGCTGTCCTGTCATAGAAGACTGTCCCCAAAATTGCATGTGCTTGCAATTGTAAAGAAAAGATGGCTTTAGTAAAAACTAACAATCAACAATGAATGCCTCATGTAATTCTTAGATCCTATCTTCATTAAATAAACCTCCAGCCTCTGCACACATCAAAGCCTGCCTGCCAGCCTGCTGGTGGCACTCAGGCCTACTGGCTGCAGCGACGATAGGAATAGTTTTGGAGCGCAGCCTTGGCGTGGTGACAGGACTGTAGACCAGGTGTGTTGTTTTCTTTTCTGCTTTGGTGGCTTAGTCTTTCAAAGTTAGAGGAGGTAGAAGCACATTGGACAGAGGAGAGGAGAGCCAGAGAAAGACCTCCCATCTCTGCGTGTGAAGGGCTGTTTTTAAGAATGCAGACGTTGTGTAACACAGAAAACACCTGGGTTTCAGGTCTCCCCCCCAGCAAACACATGCACACTGCTTTTTGTGTCTGTGGAAAATAGAAGTGTTGCACAATGTCAGGCTTAAAGGGGGAGGAAAGGAGGATTTTGTAGCTTATAGACTTTTGACGAAGGTGGATTTTTACAATGTCTTACTTGCCACAGATGCCAAGAGCTTTGTGGAGCTGTTATAAATAAAATGACATCAGTATAATACACTGAAACTAACTGAACTGTTGAAGAATGAATCCAGGAAAAATATTTTGAATTCAAGTACGTTTTCTCTTTGTGTTTTGTGTGTGTGTGAATGCCTCCCAGGTGTGAGATAGTATTGTATGTGTGTTTATCATGTTCATCAAAGTGGTTATTGTACCGTTGATGCTGGCTGTCTACCAGACACACTCCTATGGAAAGATGTCCCAAGGCAGGTAGTAAAAAGACATACAGTACTTGGCTCGTGCCAAACCGCAGTATAACATTTCCACCCCTTGTCAGTTCTGCTGTGCGCAATCCAACCCTTACTTAGTAACCCCGCAGTATTGTATGTCTGATGAAAGTCATCAATCACACATTTTATTTCATACTCTTAGGTTGCATCTTCTCTCTTTCTGGATTGTCTAATGGAAGAATCATTTAGACATACATGAGCCAAATAATTCAATCACCCAAGTATTTGTTCTTTAAGTTAATATTGGCCTATAGAACAGTTATTGTTTTATATATGAAAAATGTTAAAACCAGCAACCTGCACTGCTTTCTATGTGGCCATTGAAGCTAAAAGACAATAGATGCCTGAGGAATCACGTGTGGTAACACTTTAAATTATCGGACAACAATGGTCAGTGCAAAATTTACAATAAGAGGTTGGTACAGACGCACGGCAAGTTTAATGAATCATCTTAAATATGTAAGTGATAGTTATCTGAGTACCACTGCAACCTCTACTATGCTGGGAAGGCTTCACACTAGCTGTTGGAACATTGCTATGAGGATGTGATTGCGTTCAGCCACAAGAACACTAGTGAGGTCAGGTACTGATGTTGGATGATTACCACTCCATCTCAGCCCAAGGGTATTGGAAGAAGCTCCATCACTCCAGAGAACGCAGTTTCACTGCTCCACTGCCCAGTGCTGAGAGGCTTTGTACCCCTCTAGCCAATATTTGGCATTGGGCAAGGTGATCACAGACTCGTGTTTGGCTGATCCAGAGAGTCATATTCTATTTACAGTTCTTTACTATGGACAGTATAGAAGCTGTGTGCTGGTTAGAGCACCTATTTCAGAAATTAGTGCACCTTAAAAAGCCACTTTAGGTATAAAGGGCACTTTAAGGTATGAGTGTAGTGTAATGACTCATATTTCAAAAATGTACATTTTTTTTATATGAATTTCTTTTTTCATGGAATAATTTCACATCACTGAAGATTAGCCTCTTCAGTATGTCCAGTGTAAGATCAATCTGATAAACAACATTGCCTTTTCCCCATCTTTCCCAAGGGTGCCAATACTTCTAGAAGGCACTGTGTATATGTACATGAGCTAAAGTTGGTTGTTTGTCCTCAGTACCACATACTTTACATTGGGACAGGCTGACAGCAGGGGGTTCCGCCCCTTTCTGGAATTATCTGATAAGGTATGTAGCAGAGGGAAAGCTACCCACAATCCCACCCAACATTCCAGTGTCCTGCTGGCTGGTGGCAAACAGTGTGGTTTCTGTGCAGGGGCTTTTCGTCTAGTCCCCTATGATGGACTCTCCCTCTCTACTGCTGTTGAAGTATCAGTGTTGAAAACACTTTCTGACTATCTGACGCCTGGCAGCTCTCTCTTGCAAAGAGTCCCTACCTGTTTGTGTACAGAGTGCTGATCTCTGTACACATAATTTGTGTTTATGATACGTTATGAGCATTTTTGTGATTATGTATGTTGCAATGAAAGGTTTTCTGTGATTCAGGTGCATGAAAAGGTAACAGAGATAAGCTCTGAATTTTCCCAAAGAACACTGAAACGCTAGCATTGCATGGGAAACTACGCTTGACTTAATAAGACAGACGGCGTCAATGGTTGGTATTTCATTTAATCAAGAGGAATCTAAGACAAGATTAAGCTGTATTAGATTACGTTAAAGCAGTCTTGATTTACGGTTGATTGAGCACAGTGTCTATGGGCACCATGTAAAAGTCCGTTTTTCTCGTAAGCTTGTACTTGTGTGTCTCTGAGACTGTACAGTGTAGAATATTTGTATCAATTTTACATCAACAAACGAAAAATTTCATGTAAATTAAAACAAAAAAAAAACAAGGCAAACAATAAAACACAGTATTACGACACAAAATTTGGCTTATCTGTGTCATATCAAAACCTTATAACTCCATTGTTTAATTCATTGATTGATTGATTGATTGATTAATTCATTCATTCATTCTATCATTCCTGAAACCTGGAGTGAAGTTGTAGTGAGTGTTGTATCCTCTCTTGATACTTATGATGAACAGTGATTACAAATCGCTTGTCTACTGTCGCTCAGAGAAACTGTGTACAGTTACACATGGCTGATATTTTCACTGTTAATCTGCTGCTGCTCAGACTGTTCAAAAGCGTCTGCATTGACCAGAGCAGGACCGTGAAAGGAACAAGCAGTGTTTTTAACCACTGATCCTCATTTTCATTAACATTAAAGTTCATTTTAAAGTCTTAGATTTTGACCCTTCGCTGAAAGCCTAGTTAAGCTTTTTTACAGTTAAACATTTCACCTGTTTTTCTCTTTCAGAAAGTGCGATTTTTGACCAATTTTTAGCCCAAAATTATCGATGACATGCTATAAAATGAGGACTCTCCTATAGTCATTTTGGAGATACAAGTTTTTCTTACAATGGTGACCATAAACAGTGCATTTTATGCCTTCGATGACTGTTGCCTTTAAATATCTCCCTGAATCGTCTCCTTTGTCCAGTTGAATGCAAGTATGTCTATGAAATGATGGCATTTCATTTTTTGGATATTTGTAACATGAAAGCTGAAAGCAAACAGAAGCCCCATGTGGCTTTTCACCATTTGTATGTCCCATGCTTGTCGGCCATCTATACTGGGGCAAGCCAAGAAGAAAGCAGACTGTTCACAGTGAACGAGGCTTAATAGTTTGACTTGCAATTTAACTGAAGAGGAGAAGAAGGAGCTTAGGAGAAATGATTACTGCTTTCTTTGGCCTTTAAAGGAGAGAAAACAAGAGAGTTTTGTGTGTGGAAGTTTGATCTAAGTGTTTTATGTCCCACCTTTCCCTAAGGTCTTTTTGCTCGACTCCTGAACAAATGCCCTGGGTTCCCTCAGGGATTCTTTGGAGCACAATTGTAAAAAGGAAATTCAAATCCGGAACGTGTCATTGTTTCTCCGTGCGTTTTTGGAATCCAAAACAAGTTACAGTGTAATAGACATAAGATACTCTTTCATTAAGTCATCTGTAAAATCCTATAAGCCCTATAAGTGCCTTTCAGAAGAGAGGGAGGAAAAATCTCTTGCCTACAGTTACATATTACAGAGTGAAGGTTAAGCTGTTCATAGAGCACAGTAAATGGCATGAATGACAGCACAAAGGAGTGTGCGCATCAGGTTTCTGCGTTCTCCGTCAGATAGATCTCATTTTGCCAATTGGCTGATGACCATGCTTGACTTGAGTCAAAGAAAATTAAAGGCTAGCAAATGTCAGGATCTCACCTGATCTAAAGTGCTGATGTAATTTGAGTTCTGGATTAACATGCTTGTTATTTTCTTAAAATAAACCTAATGTGTTCTATTCGAACGCGAGTCTTGGGTTGTGTGTGCAAAAGGCTGTCTGGGGCGACGGTTCCATGAATGGCATTGTCGGCGAGGCTTTTGCGAGGGTTTGCTTTCAGGACATTACTGACTCGCCGATGCAGAACCCCTTTCACAAAGAGTCTGTCAACAGAAGATAATGGGGTACAAAAGACATTAATACAGTCACTTAAAGCTACTTTAATTCAGCGGGCCTGCCTTTGAGGATAAAATGTCTGTCTGTGAGTCAGATTAAGCGTGAGGGACACTATATTTTTCTCAGAGTTATGGTTGCGTGCCCTCTTTATGTGCGAGAACAAGGCCAGGTCAGCTTAAGCACCCCTTGCGCCTTTAGTCTGTTTGCATGGGATGGACATAATATGCTCTCTTTAGCTGCTTCCGTCCAGCTCTGTGCCTTTGTGCATCGATGAATGTGGCCTTTATGCTGCATTTTTGTTGACACTTTTCTTTTGGGGGGATTTTCTTGTCCGGTTACTAATACTTGGCAAGGAATTGTGTCGTTTGCACTTGGCAACCAGGAACTCCTACGAAGCCCTGCTCTTCTGCCTTTGTCGGCTCTCAAAGGCCATCGCGGAGATGGACGGGCGCATAGCGTTTTGACTGAAATGTGGCTTTGGGGCTGTTTGTGATCATCCGTCTCTAGTGGCATTTCTCAGCCGGGGAAAAAACGGTTGAGTAAAGAAGTAATTAGCGGTACAGAAAAGCACGGCCAGACAGGGCCGTCCAGGTCGGACTGCAGCATTTTCATCTTTGAGAGAAGGTTGTCTTTTCTCCAGGGTGGTAATAAATCCCCTCTTTGACATGCTGCATTTACTCTGAATACACACAGGAAAAAAGCCCCCGATCTTTTTTTTTCTTTTTCTTCTTCTTCTTCTTCCATTTAGCGGCAAATGTTGTAACAAGCCGAGACAGATCAGTTTGCTTGATTTGCTCATACCGTTTCTGAAAGGATAGGCTTCCACATTCTGTGGAAAAGGAATTTTCTCATTATTTAAAATGGAACAGTGGGTCTCAGAGGACTGCGAGAAATACCTAGACGAGGTAATGGAATTTAGACATCAAGTGCCTGCCCTACAGCTCTGGAACATACTTTATGCTCATATAAGTGTCAGTGGGACATGAGTGTCCAGTGGGTATATGACAAAGTATGAAGAACTAGGAGATGGAGCATAAAATAAAATGTTTTACTGTGGTTTACTCAAGGGACAGCATGCGTAAGTCTTGCACACATACCTTTTTTATTGGGTTTTCTTTTTTGCAGAATATGCTTTGCACTTGTCCTTACATTTTGTAATGTAAAATCAGCAACAGGTGTTAATTAGCATCAGACTGGTTGCAGGCCATTCGTACTGTACATGATTTATAGTCTTTTACGTTGCTGGCCATCTCTGTACTCCTCATGAGACTGCTTGATGCCACTCTTGCAGTGAGATCCATGACTCTGTTGAATCGCAGTAGGACTCAGACTCATGATACTGAAAAGTACAGTTTCCTCTAAGAAATGTCATTGGTATTGGCTGATATTCGCTTAAAAAAAGATGACAGATGTTTATATTTGGCCTGCTACAGAAGAGGCAAACTTTTAGGCGATGCTAGGCTACTGTGCTAATGTATTTCAATTTTATTCATTTTAATGGATTTATAACCAAGACTTGATTTTGAGGAGTGATGTGAAGAGATACCACCCCTCTTGTAACACAATCGTCCCCACTTTTCATCCCCTTTGGATCTAAATATCTGTTATTGATATTTTCTTTCTATTTAGATGTGCGATTTACACAATATGGGATTTACTCATCTCAAACAAAAGAGTAATGAGCAGGGCACCTACAGAAGAACTGGTTATGTAGAATTGCGCACTTTTGCTTTCTGTTGGTCATGAATGTCTGGTACAGCCTGTGCACCTGCTGCCACTGTTGCCATGTTCTCAGGTCCACCTCCAAATTGGGATAGTTTGAAAATGTAGAACTTTATAAAGTTTCAGCTTTTGTTTGATGCTTTTTAAGCAAACTTTGGACTGGAGATTTTTGCTGGACCTGGCAACCCTGCCCCTGTAGTGAATGTTAAAAATGGATATTATAATCTTTGGGGATTGTCTTACTTTATAGTTAAATAAAAGTTAAAAGTAATATAATAAGTAATATAATAAGGTTACACTGCCAGCTGCATCTCCAGAATGACAGTTGCTGCAGAACGGCTGTCAGTTGAACTCACCATCACCCCTGAATTTTTTTTTTTTTACAACTTAATTGTTGTTTATAACACTATAGAAATAAATGTTATATTTCCCCGTAATGGTATTCCAGGTAGATGTATTCCCAATTTCTATATTTTTTAAATATTTATGTATTGGCAATGGCAATGCATAAAAAGAACAGTTTATTGTTTCCCTTTTAGTCTCTTTCTCCTACTCACCTGAAGTACATATGCAGATGGTGGCAGGTGCAGGTGAGCTCCATTCATGACAAACGTCAGTGTGGGAAGGCTGTTCACTTTACTACATTCAAACACGTACTGCAAGTACAACACAGACACTGCACTCAACACCTGTAAACATTTCTTAAAATGAGTACTGTCGACTTTAAATGGTGAAAAGGTGTGGCACTGAATGAGTGAGCAAGGGGTCTTACATCACCGCTGCTATCTTTGTGGGCTCCCAGCATTTCATGGAGAGGGCGGAGGGCACTCTAACATGGACGTTCCTGTGTCCACTATGGCAGTACAGCCACTCTTACACCAGTCTGTGGGCTTGTGGTTCACCTCAAACCTGAGGACAGATATATGTAGTTAATAGCTAAACCTCATAACATGCTTACTAAAATCCCTTACCAGTTAAGAAGATTTTAGGAGATATCTCCAAATTTCTGCTTCGACACTGAAGAAATGTATTTCTGAAATAACTCAAGAGTCTTACCCTTCAAATGTCACTTGCCAGTGGCTATTTCTCTGTGCAGGAACCCAGTTGATCTGGCCCTGGTAATGGGATGGGTCGGTTCCTCCGAAAACGACCTCACTGCCTTTTTGAGCATCCCTGATTTGAGCATCCCTGAGTTTTAGCAGGCTTGTCCCATACATACAATGCTAGCTACAATCATCTATATATGATGATGTAATATATAGGTATGTTTGTTCACCTGCTCAAATAGAAAGCAAAGACAGGCTCCTCAATGAGACCTTCTTTGATCATGGTGTCCACAATGGTGTCATCATCAGGCATGAAGGCCAGGCCCATGAGCCCATCGTGCAGAGGCTTAGCGAAGTGACTTCCAGGCTCATTTTTACTCAGACCGATCTTCTGATTTTTGACTACCAGATTACCCATCTGTGGAAATTGAGCATTACAGTTATGGCTGCACAATATAGACAAAATATGTGTGTGAATATACTGCCACATATTGTGATTGCAGTATGTATTTCAATATATTAAAAGAAAAAAAAAAGGTCTGTATTATCGTAGCCATTCATGTTCTGCTCAACCATTTGGTAGAGCACACGTTGAGTCACTATACATGCCACAAAGTGCCATCTCGACCGCTTGGTAGACGTGAATATTTTAAAAATTATAGGGTCAAAAAAATGAAAAAAACAAAAAAAACAAAACACCAATTGTTTTTATTATTGCCCAAACAAATAAAAAAAATACAAAAAATAAAATTCCATTGCTTTTTTCTTGGTGACGACATTAAAGGGTTAAATAATCATTATTGAAGTTTGTAGGATCACATGAATTTACTGATTCATAAAAATCACCCACAGAAACTCATCTAAAACATCAGTAAAGGTTTTAAGGCAGACATTGAGACATATTTGCACATTGTAGCTAGCTGAAGTTCACTGAATGAGCCACGCTTATATTCACCCAGTGAGGATTCAAATCATGAAGAACAGGCTCACCGTGATTGTGTCATAGCCGTAGACACCAGTAACGCTCCCAGTTCCGTAATGGATGGAGAATGGTTTGTTATTGGTGTGATATGTGTGAGACTTGCGTGGGTTGAACAGAGGATGTTGGGCTGCAAGACAAAGCAGGAGTTAGCCTATAGACATGCAGAGTTAAATTAAGCTAAATGCAAGTGGAATGCACAAGTGTGCCCCCTTCTGTAAATTAAGCACATGGTCCATATTGTCATCCTGATCCCTGTTTATAGACTGAACGTGTCACACTGTATGTAATTTGAGCTGGAGATCTTAATCGAATCAGGGCTGGACGCACTATGGCAGCCATGTGGCTGAAATGCCATTTAACCCTGAGGAATAGCTCACATTCACTGCATAACACAGCTTCATTTATTTATTTAATCTGCCTCGCTGTGCTTTTAATCTCAGTTTATACTGGAGAACAAAGCGATACATTGTTAACATATGTTTGTCTGCTGTTAATCTACCAGTTGTGACATCCTTGAAAAGATCATAGAGGTTTCTTTTGGCACATTTATTTCTATAGCATGGCATTAGGGTTTTAAAAACAGCACTTGGTGCTGCTGGCCCCCTTGAATCTGTTTGTTACTCACAGCAGGCGCTGCTCTTGCAGTAGACAGAGTTGACCCAGAGAGTGCTGGAGCCAGTGTCAAAGTGGACATAGAAGTACTGTGGTGGGGTTCCTACACCAATCTTTCCAAAATAGGCCAACTGGAGATGGCAGAGAGTGATAGTATATGTTATACTTAATGGATCATGGTTCATCAGGAACATTTGTCATTTTGCTGGCTAACTCTGTGAGCAGCACAGTGTCACACAAACAGAAATACCCAGTCAGTCCTGGGATTCAAACCCATGACCTTCCAGGTGCTGGCTCACCTAGCTACCAATCATCTTTGATAGCCGCAGTGTTGCAGAATGTAAGTTAGATGGAAAATTGTTGTCAATGTATGGTTCTAAATTGGATATCATTGCTGTCAGAACAAAATCTTGTATCTCCAAAATCTTGTATCTCAAAAACCTTTTTAAAGGTCCTTCTCAACCCCTTAAAAGCCCAGGCTTATTACATACTAAGGCTTATTATTTAGTAACTACAAGGGCTTCAATACAAGCTCATAAGTTATAGAAGTGTGTAACAAATTTTGGGCCTGCCGGTGGCCCTGGCCATTTAAGAGGTTAAACTTTGAATGGATGTTAATGATATATAATGTTAATGTAAGTAATTTTGAACCATTTCTGTTGCTACGTTTGTCATAGAATTTTTGACACAGTGTAAATGGCAGCTGGCTATTTCAAGTTATGTTAAAACTTAAAAAAATCACCAAAAAAAGGTACAGGATTTTGTTCCAACAGAGGCAATAAGCAAAACAAAGACAGGCAGACACCTGGTTGGCTTTGATTAGCATTGTCAGAAAATCTAGAATAGTTAGCATCATTTTATCCTTCACTTGGATGAAATGATTGGACCCACCTATTTAATTTGAGTGGTGGACAACACTTACATTCTCCTGGTTGATCAGGTCTTCTGTATACAGTTGGTTTGAGCTATACTGGGAGTATTTCAGCTGTTCTTTCATGAGCCCCCTCTCTTTCATTATTTCCTCCCATTTCACCAAAGGAACTCTGGACACAAGACATTAAGGATTAAGAATCTAGTATGTCAGCATTGTCATGACTGTGATTGTTCATTGAGGTGTCTTTCCTATAGTATTCTCTGATGCTTGCAGTCTCTCTTCCCTCTGGCTTCTGTGCTGTTACCAGTATCTGAAAAGACCTTTCATGTCTCATGCTAATCTCCTGTTTCTCTTACCTGATGAGTCCTTCAGTGAGAGCGAGACAGAGCAGGCCGAGTATAATGCTCTTCATCGTTCCTCTGTTCCTCACACACACACGCAAGAGACAGGTGAACCAGAAGCATTTATACCAAACCATATCCAACCCCAGTAACCCACTTTTTCATTTACTTTTCTGTTTCCAAACAGGTTACAGCGATAAGGTTGATATCAAACAAATGTGGGTCGATTGTGTCTGATGCAACGTTTGCTTTATCAAAGATAATTGAGGTTAATTGTATTTTTCTTGCTTTATATAAACTGCTAATGTAATGATATTGTTCTGATATGATTCCACAGTACCAGCAAGGCAAATTTAGTTTGTGCGTAATAAGGCTTATATCAAGTATATCTGTGCCACAATTATTTGGCATTGTTGTCTCAAAGATTACCATCATGGTGTGTGTCATTGAATGTCACCTTCAGACATATTTTGGAGCAGAACAACTGGACATTAACCTATAGTGCAGCTGGTACTTGGCCATGGAGTATCAGCTGAGTTGTATGTCTTTAATATCTACAGCTACTGATCCCTGACTGAATGCCTAAGAGAGAACTTTGCATTAGAACAGTGTTTTCCAACCCTGGTGCTGGAGACGCCCTGCTCTGTACATTGCAGTGTTTTCTTTCAATGCATCTGATCCAATCTAATCTTTGTGTTTTCTTTCAATACATCTATCGATTACAATCTAATCAGCTCATTAATAACCCCTTACTGGCTTAAAGCAGGGAAAGCACTAAAATGTGCAAGGCAGTGGGCCTCCGGGATCACTGCATGAGAACATTGATCAAGCCAGTTGTAAACTGAATCAGTCAAAAAAGGCACCAAGCTATGCTGAACTGTGCAGCTGCATTAGAGAGTAAATAAAATATTTTGGTGTAGCGGTCATGTCTATCTTCATATCTTAACCTCGTTATCTCTGTATTAACCTCTTTATCTCTAGGGCCTGTTGTTGAACCCCCGTCATGAACATCAGTGGTTAAACATCACTTGTAGTTTAGTGAACATCACTGGTTTAATGTCACTTGTAGTGTAGTTGTGCATTGTGTTTCTCAATGATGGCAATAATCGGCCCTTGTCAGCACAGGCTCGACTGATTGAGCATGTTAAATGAGCGCTGGAAGCCGGCAGCAGCACATACTGGATCTTCTGTTTTTCTTTTTTTGATTACAAATACAGAGTACTGCCAAGTCCTGGTATGGAGAATTATTTCTTTTCATGTGGGTGAAGAACGTATAGGCATGTTGACCAGCAGTTACTGAACATTGTGTTTGGGTGCAACTTTTCAAAGAATGTGTGGGGTGATGGTGATGTTGACAATCAGTCATCTTTGACTGCTGCTAGTTCTTTGATGGCAGCTTATTGTGTCAAGGCCCTAAGGCAGGCATGTCAAACAGGGGCCAAACTTTCAGGCCAAAGTGCTGCGGAGATTAGCGTTTACCCTCATCTAACGCTCTGAATTCAGTTCGTGAAGGGCTAGCTAATTAGCTGAGGAGCTGAGTCAGGTGTGTTTAATGAGGCAGTGTGCTGAAGTCTGCGGTGTTTTGGCCCATGAGGACTGGATCCTGACACATGTGCCCTAAAGGCTTGTATGTGGGCCCACAATTCAATTCTACACCACAGCAGTTTCATGGCAGTTACACAGTAATATATATATATATATATAAGTCTTAAGATTAATAATATAATAATAGGAGTTAGAATTATTTTGTTATAATCTAATAATGTTTCATTATTTTATAACTGAATAGCATGTATGATAGCACATTTGTGCAATTCCCGACAAAAAAAGTTGTTCATTAACTGTAAAAGTGCACTGAGAGACACTTTGTGAGCAGGAAAACATATTTTTGTACCACGTATTTTGGTCCAGCTCAAACACACAGTAGCAAAGCATGTGTTTGTCTGAGGTCTGGCCATACTGCTGCTGTATGATACAGAGCAAACAAACTTCAGTGACCTCACGGGATGAGGGAAAATAAACGAAGAGCTAGATTCCATCTCTTTCGTCTTTCCAGCGTGCTACCACAGAACGTCAAAACATCCAAGTGATGTCCCTCCCCTGTCTTTGCTGCTTTTTAGAAGAGCCTTTGAGGAATTTCAGCTCTAGTCTTGGTTTTAACAACATCTGCCCTTGCTGGCTCGACCTCCAAAGACGTTTTTTTAGAAACCTTTGTCTGTTTTGTCCTTCTGCCAAAAATGAATTCAAAAAGATATGCTTTAAGAAGATAAGTATTTCCAAGATACAACATACTTTTTTTTGGTCCTGATTCAAGTACAGACATCTGCGGCCTCAAGAAGCTTATGAATCTGTCATCTCAGAGTAAGAGTATGAAAACCAAAACTGACCCAAGATTAGCAGCTTGACTTTCAACTCTAATCCTAGAGTTGAAAGCTAAATGTAGCAGAGCTTGTTGCTTCACTGCGTTGGGGATAACACAGTACAAAGTAATGCTACCGTAATGTGATTACCTTTTTCTGTAGCAAAGCAGTGTAATGCATTACAGTTTAAATTCTTGTAACCACATTACAGTTACTGCCTTCATAGGAATTGTGTTACTTGCGTTACATCTTAAAGACAACAAAAAATAAATGATGTGAGATGCTTTTAAAACACTACCCTTGTCTTTCCTCGTATGTATGTGTGTGTGTGTGTGTGTGTGTGTGTTTGTGTGTGTGTGTGTGTGTGTGTGT
>JAILXH010202421.1:22127-32643 GCA_023558415.1 Piaractus mesopotamicus
CATAACTATAAAACTTATATATCAGTTCAGTGGTGGTTACTGAATAATTCAGTGTAGTTACTTTAAGGTATGTAGTTATGTAGTTAGATTAAGGGCTCTGTATAATACCTAGAAGAGAGCCTGCCATTGTTAACATCCTTGATATAGTCAAAGGAGTCTTTGGATGTGTAGTTACTCCAGCTTTAAATAGTTAGTTAAGCAAGAGGTGAATGTGTTGAAGTTCTTTTGTATCTATGGTACTCACTGCAAGCACTGCTCTTGCAGTAGATGGAGTTGACCCAGAGAGTGCTGGAGCCAGTGTCAAAATGGACATAAAAGTATTGCGGAGGGGTTCCTATACCGATCTTCCCGTAATAGCCCATCTGGAGATGACAGAGATATGGATCATTAATTTGTGAGCATACAAAGCATTGAGTATTACACAATTACCGTTTGTGCATTGTAATAAAACGCTTACATTTGAAGGGCTCTTTGGGCAGTTTCCCAAAACTCCTCAGTTACACCAGTTTTTTTTTTTTTTATCAAAGTAAATAAAATTGCAATGAGTCAGGTCCCTAGAATGACTTTATAGTTGTGTAGTATTTCTGTAGCTGATAAACTTACGTCGTCCTGGTTGATGAGGTCCTCTGTGTAACCTTGTTCTGAACTATACTGTGAGTGTTTCAGGATTTCCTTGAGGAGCCCCCTCTCCTCTATTATGGTCTTCTTTTTCACCAGAGGAACTCTAGACAAAAGATGTGCAAAGCAGAGGTGGGCAGTATAATGATTTGTTGTCAATATTATGATATATTACATCATGATATGCTATTTTGTGTTGTGGGCATTGTAAGTACATCGCAGAACACTGCATGTGTAATAACAATAACAGATTTAAACTAATTATAGAGAGACTGTAGACAACAGCATAAACTACATAAAAGCATAAACTACATTATAACAAGTACATGCATGTCAACATATTATACCATTATCTTATTACGTTAATGTATTTTTCCCAGTTGTTTTATTGCTTTGTCCTGTTAATTCTTTGATGGTTTGTTTTTTGCACAAAAACTGTACAAAATGTTTCATAACTACTGTTTTGCTGGTATATTTTATCTGAGAAAAAAATGGATGGCGCAACTGCAGATCAACAATTGTGTACAACTGTCACAAACAAATAGCATTTAATAATAAAACACAATAAAACATTTTTTATAAATGTGGACTGTCTTGCTTACCTACAAAGACAAAATCCAGTTCACTTCTAATTTTGTAAATTGTACACATTTCCATGAAAATTTATTCACATTTCCATATAAATGTATCAGTATGGAAGAAAAAATGTATATTGCAAAAACTAAAGGACCTTTAAAACGGATGGAATTTGCATTTTATGGCGATCGTGAAAAGGGACCCACCAGCAGGTCCAAAGTTTTACTACACTCTTCCGTAATTTATTTCATTATTTCTCATACATTTTAAGCAGCTAGTTTGCATTGTAGTCCATGTAGTTACTGAATAATAAACCTTAGTATGTCGTAGGCCTGGGATACAGTTTAAGTATCGTGATGTTATTTTTTTCTATAGTGCCCACCCTTAGCTCACATCAACATTATGAATCAGGTATTCCAAATTCCTCCTATGGTCATCCAAGGATGTCATGCTTGCTTTCTTTCCCATTTCTTTCTTACCTGACGAGTCCCTCAGTGAGAGCCAGACAGAGCAAGCCGAGTATCACACACCTCATGATGCCTCCACACACCTTTGTCCTCAAACTCAGACTCGGACCACCTGAAGCAGAATCATTTATAACCAACTCTTATCCAACTGCAGTGACCTTTATGACTCTATGAAAAAATGAACTAGTGTGATAAGGATGTCTTCAAACAAATTTAGAGTATGTTGTGGCAAATTTGATGCTGGCTTTATCTAAACTAGTTGGTCTTATGTAAACCAGTTGTGTATATTATACATTATGTATGCTGATAATACAGATATTAGTGCCAGACACAGATTTATCACTGCCACAATCAGTGGGCAGTGTTATCTTAGAGATTTCAAAGCTATGTTTGGAGTTGTTGAATGTCACCTTCAGTTGAAGCATATCTGAGCTCTCTGTATTTTTGCAAAACATACACGCAATTATGTTCTGCAGAAAGATTTTTCCCAGCTTGGTAATGATTAGAAGATGAATCTGCTAAATCACACACTACTGATCTTACTGTATGTCTTAAACCAACTGTTTAGCGAAAACCGATTGTTGTTCAAACTGAATGTCTAAATCTTCACACGCTTGCCTTAATCCTAAAATGATATGTTTTTGTGGTTTCTGACACTGAATGCGCTCAGAAACAGAAACTGTTGTCTGAAGACAATTTAAGCATATCATACATTCACTCAAATAGAGGAGGATCAGCATATATAGAGTTTGTTTTGTTTTTTCCTCAACATAAAATGCAATTTTTGGCAGAACAGTTTATTTGTTGTTCATTTAATGAAATTTCATTTGGACCAAAACAAAACAGCTTATTTATTTCATTATTTCTCATACATTTTAAGTAAATCAATTATTTAAATACAACACATAAGTGGAATCCCACCAATTTTTCAAAATGTCTGCACAGTTTAATCGTTGAGATGTGAACAAGGCCATTTAGAGTGGTTTAATGTGAAATGGTGCATAGTATGATGATAATATTGCATTTTCCTTGTGCCTTAGATAAATTTGCATGTCCTTTCCCACCATGAATGGAGTAAAAAATGTCAAAACGTTATCTCAAAACTATTGTAGGACAATGTCTCAGGCACCAGATGATGTGTTCATAACCATTTTAGGTAATCCCTTTCTGTGAGGAAGCTTTTAGAGGTTTTAAATGTGTCAGATTCCTATCACTGCTTCGGAATGACTTTGTTTATATCTCAATGAGTTCATTATGCAGAAATGAAATAAGTGAGCTTAAGAATCACTGTCATTGAGTCTTCTGAAACCATATAAGCAAGTCTGTTTGAGATATCCAACTTGCCTTGGCTGATTTACTACATTTACATGCTACATGACATTAGGTATGGGAAAATTAATTAAAAATTAAAACTTGAAATAATTTTTGCGTCTTTCGGTTCTTTTTCGGTATGATGTATGTTGAGTCATTAACAGTGCAAGCTATCATGAGTAGTGAAAGGAGATGCTGCTCTGGGCATATGACCAGCGTGTGATCACAGCATACTGAACTAGAAACTATAGGTATATAGGTTTCCATGGTTCACCTCTACTTTCAAAGTAGAGTCAGCTAGAGTTGATGAGAAATTGCTAAATAGCGTAGGTCCACAGCTGCCCAACTGTTGTAATCCATAAATGGAAATATAATATGGGTTGACTGATAAAACTCTGAAATAGACTCCATCACTAATACATGACTATGGAACTTCATAGTGTCTCCCCAGTAGCACCCCTGCACACTTGCCCTAACTGTGCTGTCAGCAGAGCTGTCGTCTCAATCACTCGCCTGTCTGCTTGAACTCACATAACACCCATTGCATTTAACACACCACAGAGTGGAGGAATAGCTTTGACAGAGCCATTCAGATGCGTCCACACAGGCAGGTCTTTCTGAGAGAGAAGCGTGAGGGCTTTTGACTTTTGATGGTCACTTTTGTCTGTCACTCGCTCTGAGGTCTCATGAATATTCAGACTGCAGCGCTGTGTCCACAACTTGGGTGATGAATACCAGTCAGTGAGCTGTGGGAAAGAAAGACCAGATTCCATCCGCTGGTGTCTTTCATTTCTGTTATTGAGAAATCTGATGCTGGTGTGAGTGAGGTCAGTTAAGGCACTTTAGAGAACCAGTCTAATAATTGTTAGGTACTAGCAGACACATTAATATAGTAATTATGGGACAACTGACAGCATTTGGCTAATGGTAAAGACCTCTAGTGAGCACGTAATTCCACAGAGGTGACACTGATATGGTATCTAAATGTTCCACAAATAAGTGTGACATTTTGTTGGTTTGTAACGTATGCATAACCTGAATGTGTTTATTGTAGGGTCTGACTGATATATCGCGCCATTCTTTATAGAGATAATAAGTTAACAGGCAGTGCCTGCTAATCTAACAGGCACTAACATTCATTACAGCTAGGCTTGAGCTGATAATTGATATCATTGAATATTGCAGTGATTTAAATCAGTGCTGATACGATGCAAATGATCGTTTTTTTCATTCTCTTTCACATGCCAAGTGATTTTCTTTATTGCTTTGCCTTTATTTAACTGCTCACTTTGTGCAGACATTCTAATCTGTGGTTAGTTCAAAAATGTATACAATAGAAAAGACTACTCTTAATAATAGGCTATACAAACAGAACATCACCAACTAATTAACTACACAAATATATACTTTGAATGACACTTGGAAAGACTGTAGTGTAGATTTTCACCCTGTCAGAAAATGCTAGGGAACATGCAAATGAGACAAAGATAAGACCAACTATCTAGTAGACAGTAAATGGACAAGCTTGTCCAGATTAAGGGTGTCAACCAAACAAATGTGCAGAACCACTGGATGTTAACAACATGCAATTTGTGAAGAACATTGGTATCACTATTAATGATTAATTAACATTAGAAGCTAGTCTAGTGGGTGATTACATGGCATTTATATTAAAAATGCAAGCTACAGGGTAGGTCTCTGTAATACTCAAACGTGGTACTAACTGGATTTGGATCACAAAAATATCATCACGATAATTCTGCTGATAATAATGGTTTATTTCATGTTTTAATAAATCTGGCCAATGTTATCACTTAGCAGAATGCATTTGCTTCTTAAACTTGGTACAACATTTTCGTAGCTGGTTTGTTGTAGTTTGATAGTATCCATATTTCACACATAGCTCAAGTTTGCTGATGTATACATTTCTTAGAATTGCTACATGTGTCATATGTTCTCAGTGAAGCATTACTAGCACTTCCACAGTGGGTCTGCATGACCACAAGACCAAAGGACAGTGGACTGTGGCCACAAGATGGAGATATTGTTGTAATATGGCAAATCACTGGCTCCTACTTGGACATTACGTTTTGCTGAAGCATGACTGAATTGTGTTCCTGTGGGAGATCATTTAGATCACTGCAGTTTTGCATTTTACTGTCTCGTCAGTCTTTTTGGCTGCTCCAGATCAATTACATGCAGAACACTGATGTCTTCTTTTGGGCTGCTGGTGAATTGAAATAAGCGAGACAAAGCTCTTTCACTCAAGACTGCTTGCTGTTTTAGGAAATCTCATGGTTGAATGTAAATAGGCCTGTCACAGTGAGTATATAATTGTATGATTACAGATATTAGAGCTGACTGCAATTATTTTCCGTCATTGTTAGCTTTCAAAATTATGTATTTATGTTGCAACAAGTTGAACGTGAATTAGATGCTTTTTAATTAGTTGGGTTGCAGCAAATACGTGTAAACAAAAGAAAGCAGGAAACATTTGTTGACATGTTATGAGTTTTATAAAAACAACAGAAGTTCCAACTTCTGACTCGGTGCTATAACATCAACATCAAGCTAGAGGACAGCTGTGAGTAATGTTGGGAGCTAAGTAATTACAGCTAGGAAACAAGGTAGCTAATCAGCCAGTTTGGCACTTTTAGGCTTGTACTTTAATAGTTGCATAAAACTGTTAATGGCATAGAATTGTCAGCTAAAATGCCATGATTGTGACAGGCTTAACTGAAAACATGGTGAGAAGCATGCATACATGGCCACTGTTTCTCCAAACAAAATCCCAATCTAGATACTAGATACATTAAAGCAGCTATTTATAAGTCCTCCTGAAATGCATTCTGAGGACCGGGCCTCATTTGCGTGCTACAGGTCTGTACTACGTTCTGTCCTGCGGTTTCTCTCTTCGCTTGGGATGATAATTGTACGTGCAGGTCTCTGCAGGAGGGGCAGAAATATCTAATCCTCTAAAGAGTTCACACGCTCTGCACCCTGCCCCTCCCTCCGCGGGCCTGTTTCTTGCCCACCTCAGAGCTAACGAGATACGGCAGCTACTCACAAGGCCACTTTGGTCCCCATGCCGCTACCAGAGGGCCCCCGTTTCACTCTGAGAGCACCGACAAAAGAATCAGAGCAAAGTCTTTTGGGCCAGTTTTAATGAACGCAAACAAACATTTCCAAGCAGAATTTCTTTTCTTGCATTGGTGAAGTGGCTTATAAACTAGAACATTCAAAAGCTTCAGCCCTTGAAAACAAGGAGAAAGAAGAAGAAAGAGGCAATGTAAAATATATTATTGCTGCAATTACACATATATTCTGTGTAAGCTGCTGTTTAATGTTTACAGCAAGCATAAGCTATAATTACAGTGTGAACTTTGGCTGGCGTCCTATAGAAAGCAGTAGGGAATGGAGCAGTGTGTTTTGGGGTCCTCTGTGTGTGTTGGTGGTGTTTTATTTTATGTCTAATGCCAGTGGAGCAGACAGCAGTACACAAGACATGCTTTCACTTATTTTCCCAGGAAACCAGTAGGTGTGCAAAAATATCACATTTCTGTCTTCCACACAACACACTTGTACTGTCACACACTGCAGAGAGCTGCGCACCTGTAATCTATGGAAGCCCATTCTCACCAGGTGTTTTTTCTCCTTCTCTGGCAGTAGTATGTCAAAACATAAACAATAGGATTTCTTGAAATAGTGACATAAGTTTTCAAAATATTGACTTATTATTTCAAAATGATGACTTATGTTCTCAAAATATTGACTTAGTGTCTCAAAATAATGACTTTTTTTCTCAAAATGCTCGAATTTTCATGGAATGTAACCATTTAAGGTGTAATGGGAAATTTAGCTAGCTACCAAGACATCAGCATACTACTACTGATTTTTTTGTGCTTATTATAAAGAAAAGGACCATAAAACATTAAAATGACATTAAACAATGATAATACAGTGGTTATTATAATTTTTAAGAGAAAATACTCACATTTGTGGGTTTATTTGGTCGTTTGCGCAGCCATCTTATTTCGGGTATTTCTTTTTTTCTCGTAACACTCTGGAGTGTCTCTAAAAACCTCAGTTTGGAGGGCCATGTAGCCCTAAAACTTCGCCCTACCCCTCTATTTTAACAATAATTAGGACACCCTACCCCTACACGTGAACGTGCAAAATGGAGGGGTAGGGCTGAGTGGTAGGGACAAGGGGTGAAATGGGATTGGGCCTTACTTTCTCAAAATTTTTAAATAGCAAATTTACTTACTAGGTTAGAATAACTACTTATTTTCACAAGGTAATGACTTACCATGTCAAATAATTACTGTGTCAAATGATAATGATTTAGTACCTCAATGTCTTGTAATCGCAAAATAATTGCTTTTTTGAAATTTAATGTCTCATCATTTTGACAGAATAATGACAGAATGTCAGTATATGTTATAAGTATATGTTTCAAGAAAATGAAGTCATTATTTTGAGATGCTAAGTCAATATTTGAAGGGAATAAGTCATTATTTCAAGATATATTAAGCATATATTTTGAGAAAATAACTCTTATTTCAAGATTTACAAAGCCAATATTTTGACTTACTGATTCCAGAAACAGAGAAGGAAAAAATAAACCATATACATTATTCCTCTGGTGCAAATGGGCTTCCATATATTTATTCTCACCATTCTCACTCTGCTTTTGCATTCGCATAAAAATGCCCTCACACATCAAATTAACTTTACAGATGCATAAACGACTCATTGACGAGCCCTAGAGAGTTTTGGCTTCAGGCCCAGAGCTGTCAACCCAGTCTTGGACTTTCAGGGTGACCTGTGTGAGGTGACAGGGTCCCACGAGAGCTCAGGATGGGGGCGTGGTGTAGCCTTTCCTGTAATAGAATGAGGGAGGTGGAGTGGGCCAGAGGTTACTAAAGTTAGCCCAACCAGACTGTTTTGTTTCTCAGCTGAGGTGCTTCCTGCAGAGGACAGCAGTATGTTTCCTGCGCCTGTGTGTGTGTATGAGTATAGGTGTGTGTCCTGGGTCATAACACTGTCGGCGCCCTGGCTCTCTCCTCTCTTTCTATGGCTGAGCGCCACAGGACGAACAGTGTGTTCTGAGAGAGTGTTTCTATTTATATGCCTCTTTTTTCACTGGACTTTTGAATTTAAACACTGTTGCACATGTTCGCCACAACAGCATCTGAGTCCAGTATTGTGATTACATTTTGTCTGTACAGCAGCTATTAAAAAAAGTAAGCAAATTCAGTACGTGTTCCAGCATCACTTTAAGACTAGTGTAGCCTCTTTCAGCAGGCCCCCCTAGTGTCCATTTCATCAGCAGCATGGAATTCGATTTGGATATTTTTAATTAATGTAATCAAATATAATATTTTCCTCATAACTCTGTTATCATATTAACAAAGACACTGTTGGCTCTCTATGTGTGAAATGTGACTGTGAGTTAAACTGCTAGTGAGCAATGAGGGGCAAAAGGGGATGAGAACCCACTGCTGTGAAAACAATTTGCACCTCTCCACAAATACTGTCATGTCGAGATAAAACGCAACTGCAGCTTTCTTCATATAAATAAGTCCTCTACAACTGCCAAGTCTTTTAAAACAGCAAAGCTTAAATACAGTGTAAACACATCTTTGTGTGAAAAATCTCAACACAGTGCCTCTGTTAAAGTGACAATCCAGTTTTATTCAAAATAACACGTGTTGTCTTTAGCTGGTCTTAAAACATGCCTGTTTAACAGTGTTGGTGGAATAAATACAGATACTGACATGTAGTACTGTGCAAAAGTTAGAGGCCAGTCTTCATTTATTTTGTATACAATCAGAATGACCATTGAGTACAAGTCATTCATTTTACAGGATCGGTGTTTTCCGATGTTTTCTTGACAGCTACACATCCTTTCAGACTCATAGTATTGAGTTCCACTTCTCGCAGTGGAAGGATGGACAGAAAACACCTGCGGATGTTTTTCAGATCTGAAGCAAAAGTGGAGCTTGAATTTTTCCTCTCTCTCAAAGATGAAAGCTTTAAGTACTGTTGATCTGATGGGGGCATGTGTGGTGGTCTACCAGGTCTTGCGCGTTTGTTAGGAGTTCCATTTTCTCTGTATATTCTAATAAATTTGTGAAATTCAATTTTGGAAGCTGTTTTTCCACTTATTTTCCCTTGACTTTCCCCTTTCTTATGCAAGTGGATTATCTTACATCTAATCTCCTGAGCTCCTGAGAAACTTGTACTTAGTGGCTGTTTTGACTGGAAATTAAATAACTAAAGGGTGGTCTCTGACTGTTTATGTTTATGAGTGAGGTTGAGTGTTGGTGGAAACATATTAGTAAGCCAATATGTTGTGCAAGCTCTAATCACTGTTGCCCAATACTGATGCTATGAGAGCTGCTGGTCATGCACACAGTATTTTAGGTGATAATCTAAGGCAGTGATATTGTGTGTCAGCTGCCCTGGAGGGAGCTAAGAGAGGGGGGAGAGTGGTTTGTTTGGCAGTGGCTGTGGTTATAGCTGTGGTTAGGAGGAGGGGACTGGTGCTGAAGGCCCTGTAGCAGCCTGACAGGCTGAATAACACCCAGGGAGACAGGTGCTTAATGCTGTCTCCCCAAAGCACCACCCCGCACAGCTTTTCCCAAATGAAAATGTGCCACCCACTCTGAGGGGCAGTAAATCTCCCTCCGTGTAATGGAGGACGTGCTCCTGGAGTGTCCTGTGCCTTGTCCTTTCATGGTCTTTTCATTTTATATGTAACGGTGAATGTCCTTTCCTTCATATCTCTCTCGTTCTCTGGCTAGGACACTGCAAGATCTCAGATTGCTCCCCATAAAGTGTCAGTTTGAAATGCTCCCCTTTTAGTGTTGGGGATGAGCACAGAAGTAGCCATTACAGATGTCCACTCTCTTGGTTAAGGGGTTATGACCTGTCTGGCCTTTAAATGCTATCTGGTTTTGCCCGTGACCTTTTCAACCCTACACTAATCTTTACCACAACACTGCAGAGGCAGGCAGGCTTGCGGAACTAATGCTCTGCCCTCAGGTTTTAAAGTTTGCTGCCTCTAACTGATCCACCGGGCATGTGGACTAACATCTGTAACCACCTTTTAACCCTATTTTACATTACATGTCAAAGAAAATACATTCAGAGACTTTGGTTTTGTCACTTTTAGCTCATTAAAAACTGCCTCTGGAGTAGTGGAAACACGTGTATGTCCGTATTCCACGTAGTGAGGTGGATCAGCATGTGGAATTGTAGCTGTGTGCTATCATGTTTTCTATCACTGTATAAAAGAAGAACCATGTTGCCTTTATTGTTGGATGCACAGCAATAGTCTCTGAATGCATGTATATCAACATTTAGAATGGAACTCAGATTGCTAAAGGGCTTATTATTGATTTATAAAGTGCATTGCAGTTCATATTTTGACACAAATGTTTGGCTTTGTTTGATCATACTCTTTACATATAGAAATTATTGTAACAACAGCTTTGTGAAAGCATGTTATTAAAGAGGAGGAAATTCTTCAAGACTTT
>JAILXH010202463.1:0-10273 GCA_023558415.1 Piaractus mesopotamicus
TATATATACATATATATATATATATACATATATATTTAAATAATGGCACATTTTATAAGTGGTGTGATCGATGTTTTAAATGTATGTATTTTCAATTATGAAATTATTTTTTAAAGGTACGTTTTATGTATATATTTATAATATATATTATTGTTATTATAATGATTGTAATTTAATTGTTAGTTACATACACTGGAATACACCTATATGTAGTGTAACAAAGAATCTGTTACATACATATATATCATACAAAAGTGTGAACACATCAAATTTTCAAATTTCAAATTTCAAATGATCCTTTTTGTTGATTTTTTTCTTGATTGAAAAATGAAAAACATAAAATAATAAAGGTAAAAAGAAGCTGTGTTGTCTTCTTTAATCTGTTTATTTTCCACTTTTGAAATAACATACACACACACACACACACACACACACACATATATATATATATATATATATAACTTTGCACCATGTAATTTTACAATATTGAATAGTTAGGTCATACATATAGAAATGATTAATTGACACCACTGGCTTCATCTTCTACAATATACCATATTATATAAGTCCAGTTGTTTTAACATATCACGACCAGATACTCTTTTCCATACTATTTTAATTGACTGTAACAAGATTATACCACAAGTCCAGCTGCTTGGATTTAGGGTTGGTTTCCTGAACATGGATTAAGCCTAAACAACATTCTGAATAGTGATTTTCCATTGAAAGGAAAATATAGTCCAAGACCAGGTTTAGTCCCTGTTCAGTAAACCGGGCTACAGACAATACGGCTCTGGCCTCCATTTCTTGAATAATGTACCAGTCCAACTTCTTTCCTGCCATAATGTCACTATTCATTAGCCTGAAATGAAATATTCACATCGTAAGTCCACCAGAAGTTCATCTTTTGACAGAAACTCTCATCCAGGTACTTCATTTTGACGTATTTATTCTGATCTGAGGTCTTTGGGGATTTGAACTCGGAGCAGAATGGAGGTTTCATTCTGATTTTGGTGAGATGCCTGTCTGCTTTCATCTCTTCATGTCTAGAGTTTTTTTTCTTTTGCTAAAATCACTGCACTTAACTCTGTCTCCAATATCCTCAAGCCAACCCTGAATCCACATCAGCGGCGTCCGTCTCTCTGACAGCAGCGATAACAGTTTCTTAAATGTAGAATCATTCAGTGCAGTTAAAAGGTGTGGAGAGAGTGCAAACAAAGGTGAGTCTACAATGACGTTATTTTTCAGCCAGACTGCAGAGTTTCCTGAAGGCAAGATAGTGTTGAGATCATCTGAAGATCAGAGGGATTATTCAGCGTGACACTGGCTCTGCCACCTTACAGTGATCTCCCTGCTGCAGTGCTTTTGTGACCATGGACAGGATTGAATCTAAGGGAAAACAAGAGGAATAAAGGTGAGGATAGTTGGTCTGGGTGAGGTGTTTGTTCGTGTTGAAAACATTTAAAGAACTGCCAGAAACATGTCGCTGTTGTTGGAAGAAAACCTTGCATCTCAGTTTTTGAGGTTTTTCAGTTTTTCACATAGTCTGAAAACACCTGTTGCCCTTCACACTGTGTGTAAATTTCATGATGAATTGACTAAAAGAAACGGCCCAAAATAACTTGGAGAAAAGTCTGGTTCCATTGACTTACGTTAAGAGTAAAGCATCTTTTTTCTAGTAACACTTTGTGTAAATTGTATCATCTCTTCCTCATAGACATACTTCTTAAGCTTGCTGAAGCCTCTCCAGTTGGAAAGCAACTGTACTCAGAGTGTCTTTTGTCTGAGATGATTTGACTCACTGCTTTAGCTGGCCCACAATTCACCACTTCTGCCTGGATTCCTCCTGAATCTATGATGAATCACCCTTGTTAAAAGCAACTTTCAGTACATGCCTCCAGTGTAGGAGTGACTGAGCCACACTCGTGATTAATCCTTTCAAATACAATGGCCAAAAGTTCGAGCCTCAAGCTACTCCTGCTGACCTAATTTACAGTAGCTGTGAGAACGTAACAATAAGGTTTTAAGGCAATCTGCTTAAGCGTTCTGAATAGATTTCTCCGAAAAGGGAGAGTAAGTACTCTTTCCACGATGGATAGTCCTTTGAGGTCAGCAACAAGATTGCTTTGCATTCGAATTCAGTCTGCAAGACAAATGTAAATCTCTCTCCCCCTCTCTCTCTCCCTCTCTCTCTCCTTCTCTGTCCATCTCCTCATTCGTCCGCCCTCTCAATTAATCGTGCAAATTGGTCGGAAGGAACATGTTACCATTCCAAACAGGCTTCTTTCAGTACAGCGGTGCTTTTTTCTCAAGAGTAACGCCTTCACTGAGGCAGTCAGGCTCTTGGATGCAGAGCTGGAAAATGAGCATTTCCACAGGGCCTGTTTTTCACTTTATCTCCAAGCCCTGGTCTCACTCCAAAACCTGGGGTGGGGGGCTGAGCATATCATAGTGCTCCCTTTCTGAGAATGCACACAGTTTTAGGTCAAAACATTTCAAAACTCTCTTACATTATGATACGCAGCATTGTGTAATGTTCAGACTTGCTTGAACTTTGCTGTTGGGTTTGCTGGAATCGCCTTTTTTTTGTCTAGATCTTGATGTCCTCTCCGTGTCGCCTACAGTTTAGCGAACTCAAAGTACCCGCAGCAATCCATTCAGAATGGCTGGGGTCCAAGAATGAAGGCATATGTGCAAGCACACCAGGGGAGGAGGATTAGCCTAAAGACCAGCTCTGGAAAATGAAGTAGTGAGCAAGATAGGACTTGCCTTCATTTGGAAAAAAAAAAAAAAAAAAAACTACAATAAGAATTAGATAAAAGAATTATGGTCTTGCTTAGCTCACCCCTAATATTATATTTTATTAAACTGTGCTTTAATCAACTACAGCTAACCAACTAACCTTTCAGGGGAATTCAACCAACAAAAATTTATGTGGAAATTAAATCATTCTAAACAAAGTCATTCAGGGCGGTTTGATGCGAAGTGGTTCATTTCTAGAGAAGCTGACTGACTCTTGAGATTTCTTGTGCCTACAGCACAAATATAGACGTTTTATTTACTACCCAAAACTACCAGTAAACCTGCACGTGTCTTTGGGGTTTTTAGATGTCGAGGATGGAAAAATAACGGATAATCTGGGATATTAGCCGCCAAAATGTAAGCTTTAGTCCAAAATCTGATCTCAAAACACTGTCTCAGACATCAGGCAGCAAATCTGTAACTATTTCAGGTAATGACTTTATGTGAGTAGCTTCTAGAGGCGCTAAACACTTCGGAAATCTGATTTTATTACTACTACTGTGAACAGTTCTGAATCTGTAAGCTTCAGTAGAAAATATCACACTGAACCACTCTAAATGACATTTCAACTATTAAATTGTGCAGAAAGTTTGAAAAATCAAAATTTAAATTAACCTTAAAACTTAGTCTAATGGTGGATTAGTTGTCACCTGACTACATCACCACTGCAGTTTACGCTGCACACCTAACCCACTCTGAGACAGGTTCGTTTCAGGGTTATGAGTTATAAACAGCTCTTGGACCAATCAAGGCCGAGCTTCTAACCAATCAGAGACAGCCTTCTCCATTTTGTTTTTATTTCTTTGCGGTGTCATCAAAAATGTTGCTTTTCAGTGGAGTAAACAAATCATACTGCACATGCATAAAGAAAATAAAGCACCAATAAGCACCATAATTAACTCTGTGGCAGTAGAGTTTAATGTATATGTACTTACTTTGGAAGAAAAACGGACACCTTGTCCAGTAAATCTGATCCCTTAAAGGGAACCCTGACTGTTCTGACTTGTATGCGTTAAAATAGTCCAATAATATTTAAATATGACTCATAAAATAAATGTTAAGGTTTTTTTTTAATTATAGAAAATATGACTAAAGGGCATAATCCCTCTACTAGTATATTGTCTTTTAGCACCGAGATAATGTCTTATGGTTGCTCTGGACTCCTGTCGAAAATAAGATAGAACATTTTTTTCTTGGGCAACGTCACGCTGTAGCTAAAGTTGGAAAGGCTGAATGATTTATTTGATTTAAATTAGATGTAAAGCTCGTCATTAAATTAGATTGTTTCCTGTTTGAGGAGAGAGAGCAGCCATTTGATGCTGCAATAAAAATGGCAACTGACAAGTGAAGGGATTTTGTGGATTTTTAATGGTAGATCAAGTGTTTTGCTTTTAATAGTATTGGACAACACCTTGAGGGTTACACCTTTTAACAGTAAGGTTATCCTTTAAAGGTGCAGTGTGTAAGATTTAGTGGCATCTAGTGGTGAGATTGAAGATGGCAACTGACTGAATCCCCCTCCCTCACCCCTCCCGCTCCAAGCTCCATTGCCTGCCCTGATTTCATTTAGCTTCTTAACGTTTTCGCTTCTTCGACAATGAGAATTCACCCTTGCTTGCTTTTTCTCGTGCTAAATACTAAGTTTGATCCTCCATTTGTCGAAATTTGCGTTCTCAAACTTCTCAACACAAACTAGCTAGCCAGCACCGGCAGCAACCACTGATACTTGAGTCTTCCAGCCTGCGCTACGGCACCGCCAAATTCGAGCTGCCGCTTCAGCGTAAAAACTCAAAAGGCGTTCTGTAGAGCCAGCGTTTGATTCGTCCATTCTGGGCTACTGTAGAAACATGGCGGCACAACTTTGCAGTCTCTGCTGAAAAAGGAGCTGCTCCTTATGTAGTTAGGATGGGCTAATTCTAAGCTAACCAATACACAACGATTCGTAGTTACAGGTGATTTTACACTAATGAAAACATGGTTTTGTTTACTATATTCCATTTTCTGCTAAAAGATCCTCCTAAAAGATCTCACACACTGCGCCTTTAAGACTTCTAGCTTCTGGGAGAACGTCTGGCTAATTTCTTCTTTAAACATCAAAGGCAAATCTGATCGTAAAATGAGCGCAAAAATTTCACTGACAGTTTTGTTATTCGTCAGTTTAATCTTTGCCATACCTGTACGATCAAACTCACGTCTGGTAGTGTGTAAAGTGTGTAATTGTGGACATAAAAATAGTGTCAAGTGTGTAATTTTGAACATAATAGTTTAACAACCCGAACACAATTCTTGGTTTGCTAAGCAAAATTATTATAAATATCATCCATAATACCAGTTATAATAAGAATAAAAGCAGAAAGTAACAACACAATTTGTGCACATGCCACTCTAGTACAACAGTGAAAAAGCTAATTTTACGTGCACATTGGAATAAACAAATTCTGCAACTGTTCCATGTTAAAGACATTAGATAGTGCCTTTGTTTTATACCACTGGCTCCAAAAATAAATAATACAAAACCCTCCTAATGCAGAAACATCCCATCCCCTGCAATAACACAGCATTTAAATTTGATTTTAATCACATTCTACCATCTTAAAAAAAATTCGACCATCTTAAAAAACTAAAATGTTTTGCTTATTTCACGTCGTTCTTTCCAGTTGTTGTTATTTTAATACAATAAAGTTAGTGACTAGGGACAGCAGTGCACTCACTGCCCAACCTCAAACTCCGCTTATGAGCCGCCGGCGTTTTATTGATTCCCTACCGAAACATCTGCATAAATTAGGCCATGCTTCAAGTAAATGATACGTTAATGATCATTTTCATATCATTTACATGAAGCATGGCCTAATTACACGCCGCTTGGTTTCACGTACTGAAGCTGATTCATTATTTGTGCTCAACTCTCAGCTTGTTTCCTTACATGAAAGTTTCATGAGTCAGAGTAGTTTGTACATCGTTAAAGGCGATCAACTCTGCACTCCGATGAAGAAGGGCCAATTTGTGCAACGTCACCTTTCAAACAAAGCAAGTTCATCATCGTCACTTATTTCCTTTTTCGTCATTTGAAGGCCCTTGAGGGTGACTCTCATAAAAGGTTGCCACTCAAACCACAGACTGGCCATGTCTCATTGAGGTCTACTGAGTACAGACAGCAGTAGACTATTTTTTTTTTTTTTTTTTATTTTGTTTTGTTTTTTGGCACCCACTCTCTCCTTACTGCAGTGGGCTTCATCAGTGCTGGAGGAGAGGATGGCGAAACCCTCATAGCCGAGAGTAAATGAGCCAATAATGATCCAGCACCGCAGAAGCGGTTTTGCTAACTCATTTGGGTTCTTCTCAAGTCTTGCCTGCATGCTTTTTTGAAAGGATTTCATTTTTGGAGCAAGTTTCTGCTTAAACTGTTTGTTATTGAGTGGATTTAATTCAGCAGCATTTTATGTTTTACATCATTTGTGCTGTAACATTTACCAGTACAAAATATCCAATTATTGTGTAATTATGGCAGCTATTATTTAATGGGAGCAGAGGACTGAACTCTGACATTCAGCTGCGTGGCCTTTCCGGCCTCTGCGGGGTACAGTTATTACTTGCGGAAAAGTGAATCACTTTGAGCCGAGCGCCGGGTCAGGATCATTTATTTTCTTGGGTAGCTGCTTGCCCACGTGTCTGAGGCAGGCTGCTCAGATTGGTGTTTATCTCAAGACAGGAAGGGAAATATGACGAGGCCAGACGTTCTTTCACCCTGCAGTGCCACTGGACGTTGCCTGGAAACAGGTGGGCAACCACGTTCTCTCATTCATTTGTGGCTGTGAGAATCTACGGAAGGCTGGAAGCAAAGGCAGTAGTCCATACAACATATCTGAATGGGCAAAGGACTTTTAAAATTAATTGATATATCCTTTAATGATTAATGATCTATTTATTTTACCTAACATATGTTATGCACCACAAATGTTTGCCCAGGTTTTTAAACATGATTGTTAAACACGGTGAATTTTTAGCCTATTATTTACAACATTTACAAGCCTACATCAAGAAAATTATAGTTTAAAACTTTGTGAGCAAACCTTAAATTGGCTTGACAAAGATGTTGCTATGAAAAAATCCCAGGTGGTTGCTAAGGTGTTGCTAGGCCATTGCTATGGTATCCCAATTGGTTGCTAGGTTATTGCTAGGCCATTCTATAAACAAAATTCCCAAGTGGTTGCTAAGGTGTTGCTGGGCCATTGCTATGGTATCCCAGGTGGTTGCTAAGTTGTTGCCAGGCCATTGCTATGGTATCCCAGTTGGTTGCTAAGGTGTTGCTAGGCCATTGCTATGGTATCCCAGGTGGTTGCTAAGTTGTTTCTATGCCACAAATGCAGGGTGAAGGATGTCCTTTGTCAAATCAATGAAACAAACCTTTTGTGGCTGATCTAATAGCACTTTACTTTTATTTAGCACTAACATCTGTTGGTTAAAGCTTTGGCCTTAAGGTTCACAAAGACACTGTACATAAAGGGACCTAGCTTGTCATGCAAGTTGTGGCTTCCATAATTCATTTTTAGATGCAAAGCCCCTCATGGAACTGGCTGATTGACTGACTGACTCACACACTTACTCAATCAACCATGTTTAGCAAGCTGAAAACTGTCCACGACACAGTCAAATCTGCTAGCTGTATGAATGAGAATGAGAGTGAGAGTCTGACATGGTAAGTATGGGCCGTGTGCTTCTTCCAGCCATGAAATCTGATTATAAGCGGTCACTGGAGATGCAATGGAGACACTTGGAATTGCCAAGTATAAACAGCTGTACATCTCACTGTCCACTTGTGATCTGATCTCTTAAGTTGTTAATACTAGGTATGGTCAGGGTCACTGATGAGAAGCACATGTCTATTTGACCGCCAACGGCGCCCTCTTGCAGAGAATGTTCGGCCTGCTGAATGTGAGTGAGTACGGAGTGTACGGAGAGGACGGAGAGGAAGGGAACATTTTAGTGATGTGATCACTTGCGGGGAAAAAAAAAAGAATAATCAGCAGTTTTGCTAACTCATTTGGGTTCTGTTTTGGAATAAAATGTTTTGTACATGAGAAACGGACCCGCATCTGGTACTTACGTTGAATTTCCCTTTAAATGCAGTAAAGCATTCTGAAGATGAAAATGGGAAAAGTACGGGAAAAACACTTCAAGCTTTTCAGTTACCTAAAAGCTGGGAAAATATTCCCACATTATGGGACCAGCATGTGATGAGTGCTCAGCAAGATCACTATTTACAAGCAGAAGTATGAAAATATTCCTCACTGTAGCTTTAAGCAGCCGGCTCAGAGAAAGTTTGAAGGTCGCGGTGTATTTGGGCAGGCTAATCAGCTCGCTCCACTCGTTTAATGCCACGGTATACCTGGGGGGACTCAGGTTACACCTCATTATGCAAAATCACTGACATTTAAACAAATGTGTGTCAGAGCAAGGAGCAAGAACAGCACTTAGTTCTAAAGAGAAAGAAGAAAAACACTTGAGTGGAGTGGCCACTAGGAAGGCTGGATAACTGGGTGACTGATTGACTGCCTCACAAAAAAAGGGAATAAAGAACAATGAAATCTGCTGCCATAGTACTGGTCACATGTGCATGGACTGCTTAATAATCTATAGCCGTGCTTGAGCTGCAGTAGTTTTACTGTAATGTAATTTGAAAAGGATTTGACTGGCTGAGTCATACGGGATAAAGTATCTGTGTAATTTCCCAGATAGTTAGTCTACATAGATCAGATAGTCCAAATAGAAACGTCATAGCCCAGATATTCACTTCAGCGTTAAGATTAGAATTAAACAAGTCCAGTCAAACAAACAACCAAAACTAACTCCAGTTAATACCAGATAGAAGGGCATTAGGCTCGTAAAGTGGGCTCATGCAGCTTAACAAATACCACCCAACAGGATAGATGTCGCACTGCCCTTCGAGAGGCACGCTGAGGTATTTAATTTCATTCACCTTCTAATTAGCCCTTCACCAAAAATGTTTTAGATTACAGTAGTTCTGTTCTTAATTTTAGGCAAGGCAAGGCAAGTTTTCACAGACAAAGGCAATTTGATATGCTTTACGTAAATAAAAGCAAAAAAACACCAGAAGCAAAAATAAAGACAAAATAAAATTAAAAATCTAAAAGAAGACATGCAGTACAAAGTGTATTAGCATAAAGAAATGAAACAAATACTTAACAAGAATATATAAATAATTGGGTGAGGCAATAATTAATTAGATTAAAATGAATGCATTAATTAAAAGGAATTAAAAGGATGTACAAAGTATATAAAAGCAAAATATAAAGGGGTGTATTATTAAAATCAGCTTATTGCAATGGATCAATAAATTAAACACGGGTTTCCCCTAAAGGGGGAATAAAGAGTGACGCAGTAAATTCAAATAGCTTGCTAAAAATAAAGTGGGGTAAGAATAAAGTGTAAGTCTTTGAGTTCAATTAGTGGCACAAGAGAAATACTTTCAACCTGGATTTTAAAAGTTGCTACTTCTCTAGCAGCAGCATTCTGAATGAGCTGTAGCTGTTTGATGGTCTTCATTACTGTGGTCCTGGAGTTTTGGTGACTGCTTTAATATGGCTGGCGAAGGTGAGATCTAAGCCTATTAGAACGCCAAGATTCCAGACTTTGGGTTTTAGAGCCCTGGAATCAATGTGTGCACTCTTATTATGTCTCTTCTCTTTGTTTCCAAACACAATAATCTCAGTTTTGTCCTTATTTAATTTTCTCATCATGCCTCATCCAGTTATTTAGCTGCTCCATGCATTGGCATAGTGAGTATATTAGACTGTAATCATCTTGTGGGAGCCAGATATGTCTGTGGATTATCTGCATATCTGTAGTAGTTATATCCATCTATAGTAATCTTGCATAATCTTGTGGCCCCTTTATAATAATTGAACACAAGGGGTCTGAGGACTGATCCCTGGGGGACTCTGCATGTCAAAGCCACCCTATCAGACTCATAGCTGCCAATAGTGACAAAGTTACTTCGGCCTTCTAAATAAGACCTGAACCAATTAAGAACTGTTCCAGTAAGTTCTACCTAATTTCCCAACCTGTGTGGTAGTATTCTATGATCTACAGTATCAAATGCAATAATAATAATAATAATAATAATAATAATAATAATACCAGAACAGCTGTTTTATCAGAGTCAGTATTCAGCCATATATAATTTAATATCTCTTTGAGGGTAAAGGAACTAAAAGGAATTTAGTTGTTTCCAATTCCACCCACTAGTTAGGACTCCCTCCAATCATATGATGCAACCAGCACTAGGAGGGTGAAGGCCAGCACAGGCTTCCTCCGAGACCTGTGAAGCGCCACCACATCTTTTCAAACTGCCGCTAATGCAACATCACTGGACAGCCGAACGCACTCGGAGGAAAGTGCCTGATCTGTTACGCCTGCGCTGGTCACATCTGGGGGGGGGGGGGGGGGGGGG
>JAILXH010202545.1:22951-37764 GCA_023558415.1 Piaractus mesopotamicus
CCAGGCTGACACACAAGAGAAGGGTCCCTGCTGACACAAGAGAAGGGAAAGAACCTCAAGGAATCGGCAAGCAAATATGCTCGGCAGGTTTTAGGGTTGTGCGATATATTGGCGGCTGATGTATTATTGTTGTCCACCACACAGTGGAATTACTGGAACCAATGAATTACCATGATATTTTTAGCTTGTGCACAGCCCTTGGGCTAGACTCCTAACATTCACCTATCATTGTAGGTTTGAATGCAAAGTTATAACAGTGGCATATCTGTATTGGCAGATAATTGCTTTGAAAAAAAAGAATAAGCATTTAACAGATGTAGAGATTTCATTGAGATTTCAAACCAATGTCCGATGTATTTATTGTACAGTGAAAGAGCAAAATGTTTAGGTGACACTGGGCTATTGTGCTAAAACATCTACTTTTTACTGCATGATAACCGCCTACAAATAAATGTAACATTTGCTAATCCAGTAAATCAGTAACAGTAGACATGTACATGAGACATTAGATAGCAGCACTGACCCGCAACTGTAAAGTGTCCACAAATAATGTGAAATATTTACATGCGTGTAATGTTACACGCAATAAATCACACATAATCGTCATGTGTGACTTAGTCAAATAAAAATAATTAATTATCCATCTTTAACCCTTTTATTCACACAATACACTTTACATATAACAATGTGAATGGTTTAAAAGGCAAAAATAAATTTAATCAGTTATTAGCACTGGTAAAGGCCACAAAAGCAAGTGAACATGGAAGGATTTTGTTCCCAAACGAATTATAAACCACATTATAATTGGGCTTTATACATTCAAGAAATATCAGTGCTATATAATGTTTAATACCACCTTTACTAGATAAATAATAATAAAAAATCCATTACAGAGAAGCTGTTATTCTTTTAAAAAACTTGCTATATCCAAAACTGCTACAAATGAATATAGAGAATTTTGGAATGAAACCTTTCACTCGTTTATTGTATTGGCTCTGAAGTTTTTTTCTGAGGCTTTTAACATCGCAATCGACACTGAGTAATAAACAAAGACCTAACCAAGCAGCGCACTTCAGAGCACTTACGCTGAGGAGGCATTCCACACCCACCTACTGAACAAGAGTGCCTCAGCGCATCATTGAAAGAGGCCCAAAATAAAAACAAAAAAAAAGCAAAGACGCATTCCAAAACACCACAAACACTTGGCAGGCTGAGGACATTCACACATATGGAACAAGCCTTTCACAGAAGCTGAAGGCCAGGATGAGAAGGGGTCACGTTCTTCTCTACCAACAACATGACCAGTGTGCCCCACACACCACTTGTAGGAACTACAACAGCAGCTTGGGGGGAGGGTATTGATTTTGATGAGCAGGGATTTAAAAAAAAAAGAAAAAAAAAAAGTAGAGAGTACATAGAATCAACAGCTCTGAAAGCCGCCTGATCCTGTGAGGTCACCTGGCGCTTGCGTACTGAGCAGTGCGGGTGGGGTGGTTGGCGCTCTGTGAGGCCCACAGGCTGACTGGCCATCAGTGCCTCCCAGGAGATTAATGAAGGCTGACAGGCCAAGGCCAGGAACAGACACAGGCCTCCCCCTTAACACAGCATCCATCCAGTCCCATAGCTTAAACTCTTGAAAAAAGGGGTTCTATATACTGCTATAAAGATGTTGTAACAACAGGAGAACCATTTAAGGGCTCTACAGAACCATTTTTAAATGGTTGTATGCAGCCTCAAAGAAATGCATACAAGTTTTTCAATGATGAATGAACTGTAGCATAATTAGAATGGCATTCATAAAAATAAACATTTTTTCACTGCAAACAACCATTTAAATGGCCCATGTCCTAAATGTCTGTTTGACTTTATACACCCAAAACAGCTGTAATTCATTTTAACATGACCATTTCCAACCTCTCTTTATCTCTTACATTTAAACAGGTTGTTTATGCTACTGTACCTTTAAGATTGGTGCATGTAAATGAGCTCTGTTCTGATTGGAGGCCCTGTATTGTGCCTTATTCAAAAGGCAGCTGAAACAGTAATAAAACTGCAGTATGAATGAGTGGAGCTAAACTGCTATAGGCTAAATGGGCTGATGTCTATAAACTGGTTCTCATGACATCACAAAAAACAGAGAATTTAAAACGGGCTGTTTTTAAAGTGTAGTTTTTATATGTGGAGTTAATGGCCTGAGCAGTGACCAGTACATTTTTCAAACTTTAATAGTGTTTACATAGTACACTAAACTCTGTTATTCACACAACAGCCACAGTGGTCAAAGGAAGCAGAAAAATAAAAATCCTCTTTTTTTTGGACAGTAATAATATTTAATGACTGTCTTTTCTAAAGAACCCACTGAAGAACCCCTTTTTAAGGGTCTACTCTCCATCATGTGTGCCCAAGCAGTAGCTCCAGCACACAAATAAAAGGATCAAAGCTGACTGGGAGGAAGCAGACAACACGGGCGCTTTCATCTGAGAACTAGCCGGCGCGCTCAACGACCATGTCCTATAGCAAAGCCATTTCCTTTCTCTTGCCCTCAGGTAGTTACCATTAGCGAGTTCTCATGTCAGTTACTGATGTTGCCACGTCACATCAACAGGAAAGGCTCAGAGTAATGCAACACTGGCAGTTGCACTTGACCTGTCCTTTGAAATTCAGTCATAAGGTCCTGCACTGTATGTGGATCTAACTGTGAAGCTGATTCATACCGTGCTTTAGGTCTGACCCTGCGAGGCTGAATGACCTATGAAGCAACATGTAATAAAGACAAGGTAGTCATAGCCTGAACACCAGCCAAAACTAGTAACTTTCATATCACATGCATGTAAAAACTGTGCTTAGAAACAGGCATGCCTTGGTGAAAAACCGACCTCATTATGAACTTGCCTGTTGCTCTGTGAAGCAGAAAGAATTTCAAGCCAGTAACTTTCAGACAAACACAGCGCCCAAACCAAAAAAGCCAAGACATGTGTGCTGCAGAGCGAGCAGAATGCAGGTGTGCAGGGAAAAACAGAATCAAGAATGTGACGGGGAGGAGAGCCCAACCCATGATACTGTTTCAGCAGATCATCCTTCAACACTAGGCCTGCAGCTCCACAGTAACAGCGGCCTGCCACGAGACTCTCTTGAAACCTTCCACTCAGCTCACAACGTGATTCAATATTTTGAACAAAACCTGAACAAAGAAAAATGATAACCAATAAAGATTTACTTAGACGCGTACCATATACCATTTTTAACTTCTCTTCATCCAATTAAAGAGGCTGTTTGTTACTGAGCCTTTAAAAGGGCCTATTTAATGGAAAACAGTATTTCTCATATTTTTTAATTAGAAGAGTCTGATGCAAACATTTTAATGTTTCACAACGTGCCACCCACTCCCCAGTCCATATACGAAAATTAAACTCCAAAACTGTCCAATTCATTGTTGTCGTGATGTAATGAAAACCAAATGCATTAACATATATCGGCCTTTTCAGTATCCAGCATCCCCGCCAGTTCATATTGAAACTTTCTAAGTTGACTTCAGAGAAAAAAAAGAGAATGCATCAAAAATGTAGGATATGGGCCCTTTGAGGCTGATTCACAATTTACATAGTCACGTTTTTGGACTGCTGTGTATTGTTTCATGATGTACTGCTACAGCCCTGCTTCCTCAGAGCCTTGTGAAGTGATCAGTGGCACTAAAATGGTGGTACAAAGCACAGTTAGAGAAGGCTAATCCCAGCCCATTCCCAGCTCCCCGCAGATTAGAACTGTGGATTACGCTCTCAGTTTACTACCGTTTGGTGCTGTGGATAACCTCATCTATTTTATGTCACATACAATTACGGTGCAGAACACGAAGAAATGCTTCAGGATAGAGGAAGTGTGCGTGCACACAGGGCACATTTGGAAGCAGGAAAACCATCACCGTGGAGATAGTTTGCCTGGGAGTGGTGAACTGGCGACAGTTCATATTAGCCTTCAGAAAGACTTCTGTAGAAAGACCTGCTCAAGTACAAGCCACTACCTTCGGAAGCTGTTCTCAGTGTGGATGCTGCACATATTGGCTAAAAAGGGTGTCAAACAGTATTTAAAAAAATGCAGAGTATTGAAAAATAAACAATACTGAGATTTAAATCTGTATCGGCAATACACCCCTTCGTCACTTCCAGCTCATTTCTCATTTCTCAAAACTAAGCATTTCAGTGCAGCCCATCTTTTTTTGTATTGTTCATAGTTCATTGTCTATAAGATCACCATTCTGGATTATCTACTTTGCAATGTTTTAAAATAAAATTCACATTTATCCAGACCAATGTGCATAGCACAAAAATATATCATAATAATATTGTAACACAAATACTGAATAGCCTGCCAAATTTTGACCTCAAAATCCAAAAAAAAAAAGCTCCCTGCTGACATCAAGGCAGCATCTGATGTTCCCTGGCGCTGGAGAGCTCAGTTCATATAAGGTGATTGTAGCAGCATCTGCGCACACAAACTTTCTTAAAGTGAAGGGATGAACAGCTACAGGCTTGCAAATGACCTGCATTTCCATATTAGAGAGGACAAATGTATAATTTAATCCATTAGCCCTCTACTGGAAAGAGCTCTTTGAAATCAAAGCTTAAGGATTAATAACGAATGCAGCCGCACTAGGTATTATAAAATCAATGTACTAAAATGGAATTCCTCATTAAAAGATGGAAGAAACTGAAACTGATTATTGCAAAAGAACTAATTAATAATCACTTCACCAAACAACTGCTTTACTCTTTTACAGGTGTATCCCATATGTTAATCCCTATACACAATAAAAAAAAATAAAAAAAAACATGCCTGCAGTATCCATAACTGTTAAACAGACAAATACTCCTTATTTGTAGTTAGCAATATGGTTTAAGATAATATAAGATTACCCATTGCATCTCCATGACCCACAGTTGATCAAAGCACCCAATCCACTTGTCCAACTCATTGGGTGCTTGCAGAGAGTGCCCAGACAAATGTACTAACAATTAAATTCCATTAAGAAGCACAACCAGAAGACCACTTAAAACAATCTTAATAAAAGGTTTAGGTAGAATTAGACACGGCACCAAGCCGATGCCCAGTATCGTTATCGGGCCGATACCAGCAGAAAATGCTGGATCAAATCACAGATTCTGCAACAAATCTGACTTTATTACAGGATTCACTGCAGCACAACAAAGTATAACAGTGATAAGACTATGTGATAACAGCAGTCACATATAGGTTAAACATAAACATAAGAACAACAAAGAGCTAGCTCTTCATCAAAGCGCTTTTGTGGGACTTGTTAATATGACAACTGTGTGGAAGTGCTTCCCTTTTAGATGCCCATCTAAAATAAGGTGCTTCAATAAGAACAGCTCAATAAGTTTAGCTTATTAGTTTCTAAAGAAAAAAAATATTGTATCATTAAGATGAAAAAAGTGGTATTATGGCATCTGTAGCCATAACTAGTGATGGGAATTTTGAGCCGATGCCAATATCGTATATTTTTCATGTACATATTTGCCGATGCCAATATGTAAATATTTATAACATGTACAAATTGGGATTAAATTCAGATTGATCAGCCGTGCAGAGAAACATAGCATTTATTTCTGAACAGTTACTATACAGTAAATCCAATAAAATGCAGGTATTTTAGCACAGTAGTCCAGGATCACCAACACATTCTGCTCTTCCAGAGTTCAGTATGTCATCAAACATCAGTTTGAAATCTCATTCAAATCTCCCAATGATATGATTTCAATATTACTGTGCATCTCCAATCATAATTATGAATTTCCACATTAAACTGACCATCTTTTCTCTATTAGCGTACAGGCTACAGACTTATCATGCAAAAAGTATTTTCCTTCCAATCTCTCACTTCTTCAACAGACAGCCTCTCCCAAACAACACACAATCCGGTGTTTCCCAGGTGACCATTTCCACAATCTCATTTCCTTCAGCCACGGAATGGATACACACCAGCAGCCAAAGCGGATGTAGCTAAACTTCAACGAGTATCCAGCACAGAGTGCAGAACAATCGGGCTGCTGCACTCCAAACTGGGTGGGGACGGCCTGCGACTGACGTTTGTTTTCAGACAAAACTTCTAACAATCAGGATTTAAAAATATGGAAAACATGTTCATGTCTTGGCTCTCAGAAGCACTGCTCTCCAGACTGCTGTTTAGTTAATGGCAATCAATGCAGAAGTGGAGAGTAAAGTGCTTGCGGTGGGCCTCTAAATCACATACGGGCTGGTGTTTTCCCAAGATACAAACCCGAGTCAGCAGTTCGAACCAACTGTCACAACTCAAACCAAAAACTGACCGCCAACTAATTCCATTGATCTTAAAATGTACATTGCAGCTTAAACTCAAGAAACAAATGATCTGTGTATGTGCAAAACAGACAGATAAACCAGCAGTTAAAGCAGCCTAACTTGAATCATCTGACATTCACAGCTCTTGTCCTTGCAACATACAGCAATATGTGCTCCGAATGTTAATTACATATAAGGGCTTTAGTAATATCCATTTAAAAGAACCCTGCACAGAAATAGGTCAGTACAACTGCATCTGTGCATTCAGACAGAGCTCGTTTCAACAAATGTAGCCTCAGTAAATCAGTTCAGCTCATTAGTCAGTGCAATCATACCACCTAAGCAACTTCAGCTGTTGATAAACCCTAGAATTTTATATTGTTATTACAATTCCTTGTATCATAAACTTTAAGCTGTGCTTGGCCTGCATTACTCTTAGATCTAAAGAAGCCTACTGCTAAATCCACAAAATAATGAGTCTCCGTAGACTACTTGCCTCAAAAGAGCAAACGATAGTCACGTCTCTATAGCAAGAGTGCTTGCTCCAGCCTCTTCCAAAGTCTGGTAGTGCTCAGTCCAGGGGTCTTCAGTGTCTAAACCTCAGGCTTATGACTTTCTTTTAATGAATAGCACTATTAAGCTAAACACTGCTAAATAAGCTGCTTTCACTATATATGTCGGTAAATGATGAATAACCCAGACAACAATCTACAAGTAACAAGTAAAATTCACTGCTGCTTAACATAACAGCTCTGGTTAGATGCGCGTTGATGACTTACACCGTAATAGATTTGGATTTTCCAGCTTCTACAAGAAAATGGGAAAAGCACAGAGGATGAGGATATTTGTGAGGTCTAGCCACTGACCAACACTTTCCAAATAAAACTGCTGCTTACTGAACATATTGCCGAGTAGCACTTCGGCTTACAATTGTTTTAACACCTACCTATTCCATCAAGACATTTTGGGAAGTCTAAGAGTAAATTTCTTGTTCAGTCTAAGTGAAGGCCACTGGTCCTGTACGATGCTGGCAAAGCTAATGATTATGTCAGACGCAGCTGTGGAGTGAAAACATGGTTGTGACATCATCCACTTGAGAAAAACTTCTGCTGAGCTCCGGAATTCATGGAATTGAAGAGCGAACTCTGCTGTGGAGGTTTCAGGCCGTGCCAGGCACTTGCTCACCATCTCTACGCTCTACACAAGAGTTCAGCTCCAAACCAAATCAGTGTTGGACAGGAAAACTGTGCAAGGTGTTTATCATCAACAAATAAGCCATTTTTGGAGCACTGATGTCTTTTCTTTAACCAGGGTCCTACACTTGCCATCATACATAATATTATCTACGTTTCCTCTGCAAACATGAGCATTAATCAGGAGTTTGTCCGTCCTTTGCTGCAATAACAGCCTCTACTCTTCTGGGAAGGCTTTCCACTAGATGTTGAAATATTGCTGTGAATGATTTGATAGAAGAGCATTAGTGAGGTCAGGTACTGATGCTGGATGATTAGTTCTGCATCACAAATGCAACCTCAACACATCCCAAAGGTATTGGTGGCGATCTATCACTCCAGGGAACGCAGATCCACCGCTCCACAGCCCCATGCTGGGGGGTTTATACCCTTCTAGCCAACGCTTGGGCTCAGGCATGGAGACGTGAGGCTCATGCGCAGAAGCTTTGGCGTAACCTGTGCTGCTGGCAATGCTTTTCAGAGATTATACAAGCTGTGTCAACAGCGGGTGCACCTTAAAGCAGCACCGATTCGTGTAGGGGTGTAGATACTTCTGAACATATGGTGTGTTTTGCACTGAAGCTACAAGTGTCTCCATCCTACACCCTCCTACATTCAAAGTGTGCATGAAAAACAGCTAAGCCTGCTATGGGGTCAGCACTGTCCTCCTCTGCAGCTGCAGGTGTCAGGCACTGGAAACATGCGCCATAGAGAAGAAACACTGAAATGGATGCACATCAGGCCTGCATTACAAGCAGAAAAAGGCGTCATTTTTGAGAAAGGTCAAGCAAACTAATCTGACAGTCGCTTGAGGCAGACATTTCTGCCCTCAGCTCTATGAATTTTTCACTCGGCTAAGTTTTCTAGCCCGTCAGGCAGCGACAACACTGACTAACCTGGGTAGCACTGACTGCGTTATTTCAGCCGTTAAACAGATTTGTTCCGATGAGGCAGACTTTACAGGGTAAAGACCAAACACAAATATTAACCTACGTCATTCAACCAAAATATGAAAATATATAAAGTCCAGAAAGAGAACATTGTTGTTTTTATCACCGTTTAGCTGGCTAAGCCCCTACGAGGTTCATCCACAGCTGAATGAAGGCTAAGAGGGCTAGCCAGCTAACGTTAAGCTACTGTTATTAGCCGGTTACCGCAAACAGACGCGGCTACAACATGAACCTCATTACGGTAACAAAATAATCTCCAGAGCAGTCCTGCGATAACACTGCTGACCATTTTCGTCAAAAGCTCTGCACACCAAGCTTATTCATGGTGACTGAGATTAGATTTGTACTGCGAGTTAGCTGCTTAGCACTTCACCCTGAACTGCATTTAGTTCGCCAGTCCATGCAGGCAATAGACAAAAAGACAACATTACAAACGAGCCTCTCTTAAAACCTTATCATAAAAAGAAACCTACAACCCAACGTTAGCTCGTTCAAACGTTTGCTATGCTAACAACGGGCTTTGCCAGCTAACGTTAACGTTACCGGCGCCCGTCTTTTCTCTCCACACCGTTTCATTGATTACTGATATAATAAAAAAAACCCTCATTTTATGACTCCTCTGCCTCAGATTCAACCAAAAGTGTCTAAAATGTTGGTCACAATATGAATAGCGTGTAGAAATATGCCTCTATAAGCCGTTCTCGGACGTTAGAATGGTGTTTATTAACTGTTAGCTGCATGGTAACGGTTGGTATCCACAGCTATCGTTGATTTACTGATAAAATTAAAACCTTAAGTTATTGTATTCCTGATCCAGGACTGTGTTATTTGTCGAATGAAAATTTAATTACGTTTTTAAATCTTGCCTTTTTTATGTCTCGTACGTTTTAATGTTAAAGCTGCATTCATTATACGGATCATACGAGGCTGAAGTTGGCTTCTTATTCGAATTTCCCGTTCCACCTTAACTGGTCCACCATTTAAGGTGGAACGGGAAATTCGAATAAGAAGCGAGCTTCAGCCTCGTATTTACTATTATGCAGTCGTCGGTGTACTGATTATTTGTTACGGTTTGTGTTTGAAATGATGTTTCTTAGCTGCATGGTAACTGTAACTGATTTTTTCCCCTTAGTTTCTCCCCGAAAGCTCGGCTTTTAAACCCGGCCTGCGAGCTCACCTCGGTCGGCTGGCTGATCTCGAACAGGTCGAGCCGGTTGGCGTTCCAGTGGTTGATGATGTCGGCCAGTTTGCGCCGCTCCTCCTCTCGGCTCCCCGACATCGTCGATCGAGAGAAACAAAAATCCCTTTTTGGTCCGCTGTCGAACAAAAAAACAGCCTTTTCTTATCCCACAACTTTAAAATCGTAGCTGGCGGGCTGAGTGATCGGTGTGTCTCGGTTGACGCAGCTCTCCACCTCCTCCTCTCTCGCTCTGTCGGTAGTGAAGCGCTGAGACTCGACTCGTGAACGAATCGGCTCTTTAGAACTGGTTCGTCTCAACGAATCAGTCGAACCGATTCACAAGTTCACTATTTATCCTCATAACACTATAACCATATTAAGTTGTACGAGATATCAACATATTATATCTACTTTTTTTCCTCTGTAGACTGTAGCTGGCTTTCTTTTTTGTGTATTTGTGCTTTGTGCGTTCCGAGCCCGAGTGAAGTGCAAAACGTCAGTCGCGCAAAAGTCACTGCATATGAAAGGAATACGAATCGGAAGAGTAATGACAGTGGAACGAAAATGAATCTTTGAATAGGATCTTCTGAATCATTAAACCGGACAGGTCGAAAGAATCGGTTCTGTAAAGTGATTCGTACCTCCCATCGCTGGCTGTGGCTGAGGTGCGCGAGCAAGATTATTCCTCGGGCACGCGCGCGTGTTTGTGAAGTACATTAGCTAAATGAAGGATCTAAAATTCACAACTAAGTTGATATGATTTCTTAACCGAAAGCTTTGCATTACGAAAATATATCATAGATTATTACAGACATTGATAAATAGCAACTTCAGTCCCAGAAAGGCTGCAGGCTGGCCACTTACGCAGCCCAAATCTGATTCATTTACATATTTCATTAAAAAAAGACACGTAGCATTTGAATTGTTAATGTAATTTTTGGACGTTTATTTTAGATTCTAAACCTTTTTCGGCACTCGTGGCGCGTCATACGCCACGCCCCCTGATAAACGCTTTGTTAGACGGCTTGGCCACGCCCAACACATTATCATAGCAACCAATAGGGCTACGGTAGAAAATGAATGAGCTGTGTCAGAAACTAAGCCCTGTTCACTACATAGTGCACAACTCTGGGTTTTCACCATTTTGTGGTGGGGGTCCGAAAACAAGGTGCATTCTGGTCGCCTTTGTAGTTCCATGCAAAGTGTACTGCACAGAGTGTTCAGGCATATTAAGGGGGATCCCAAACCGCAGGGAGTGAAGAACGCTTTATCACTTCTTGTGCTGTCTCATAAGTCAGTGCCTTTGAAGCCAGCATTGTCAGTGATGGTGTTTTTAGTATTTGTTTCTAACCACATTAGTGCAGACTCAGAGGATTATGGGATATGTAAAGTAGCGAAGGGTACATCTACGCTGCCTTCAATGGAGCAGGCAGCATTTTATACAAACATTAGATTCAGACATGACTGGGTGCCTTGATGCCTCAGAATACTGTATGAACAGGCAGCGTTTATTATGTTTTACACACAGCCCTAGTGCACTCAAACAATCCCACAATGCAACTCAATAAGTAGCGTACAACCGATGTACCCTAGCGGATTGGGGTTACCCATAACGCACTGCGTTCTTTGTTTGAAGAGTCACCCGCAGCTTCTCTGAGTAAGATTAGTGAGCCCAACTACAAAGGCAGTGTCTCCACAGAGGTCTCTCTACAGACCTGATACAAACATAAGTAAGCTCTTCTCATGTGTGCAGTCAAACTCAGCAGTTACAGTGCACTGGTGGCATCACGTTTATAGTGTTTATGTGATGGAATCTGCTGTTGCACAGTAATGAGCAAATCCGTATGATGCAGTGTCTGAAATTGTTTACCACAATCATGAATTCTGTTCCCTATAGTAGTTTTCTGCATAGTGATCCAGATTTTCAAATGCAGGACATGGTAATGAGAGGACCGTTTTGGATGAGGCAGTGATGTCAAAGATCAGATTTAAATAAACAATGCTAGTTTCTAATGTGAACATCTAAAAGCTAACAAAACACAACAAACTACGAAAGAAATAAAAGATAGGACTGCACTGGATCATTCAGTATCATCACATCCAGGTGCAGTTTGCTCTCAAACTTGAAATTGAAGCAGATGTGCAGTTTTTTAGCTAGAGTGTGCATCAGCTTCTGAATTCTGTTATCTGAATTATTTCTGAAGAGATTCACAGGATAAAGACTAATACTTTATTTGTGGTGATCAGTAAAACAGAGAGACTGTACAGTAGGAAATGTACGTCTTGCTCAGCATTTCAGTAGCCTGCAAAGCCAGGCATTGGTCATCCACCAGGAGGACACATACAAGGTTAGAGCCAAAGGGTGATCCATTAATCAACCTGGTGATCTAATGATATGTATTGGGTGTCAGCATTCTCCATGAGCCATCCATCCTCTAACGGGTCACTCCAAGCACGGACATGCTTCAGGAGTGTAAAAGAGGCTGATCCAGCTGAAGTGATGAGCTCACAGCGGAAGTCTGAACTCCAACATGTGGTGTTCACTCTAGACACTGACTAGAGCAGGAGTCTCAAATTTAGACCTTGAATCCAGGTTCCAGTCCTGGATTTTGTAATAACTGGTAGGTATGACAGTAGGTGGCCAATAAGTTACATCAACATTTCAGTGAACTGCCAGCAGTTACAAAATCCAGGACTGGAAACTGGATTCTGGATCCACTCTGGATTTGAAGATCTCTGGCCTCAAAGCTATCTGGACGTGAACTCTTTACACATACATTGAATATATTCTAGTAGGACTGATTTAGTTTAAATACAATTAAAAAGTCAAACCAGAAAAAAATCAGTCAAACCAGTATTGTTTGTCCAAAATGCAACACACATTTTAATGGACCAAAACATCTTGCAGTAAGTTTCAATTTTTGAACGTTTTGATTTTTATAATGTATGGCACTGTGCAAAAGTCAGAGACCATTTTCATTTGTTTTGACAATTTCCAGTCAAAGCAGGCACTGAGTACATGTTCTTAATTTTTTTTTTTTTTTGCATCAGTAAAAAACACAAATCATATATTTATAATTACACAGAAACCTCAACAACTATCTAATCTCAAAATCTTCAGTATTTAGTTTGCCCACCGTCTTTTTTTACAGCTTCCATTCTTTTCAGGAGACTCACTTTCAGTTTTTCAAAGAAAGTTCAGTCTTAGAAGTTGGTTGCATTTTCTGACTCCCACAAGCCAAATAATCCCAAACACATTCAGTGATGCTGAGGTCTGGACTTTGGGGTGGTCAGTTCACATCCTTTCAGACTCACAGTGCTGAGTTGTCTTCTAACAGGGGAAGGATGGACAGAAACACCTGTAGATTTTTTCTGATCTGAATCAAGAGCGTAGCTTGATTTTCTCATCTCTCTCAAAGATAAAAGCTTTAAGTGCTGTTTATCTGATGGTGATGGTTTTGGTGGTCTACCAGGCCTCACACAGTTTTAGGAGTCCTGCTTTTTCTGTATATTTCAATCATTTTTGAACTCCAGTTTTGGAAACCCCTGTTTTTTAACTTTCTTCCCTTTGACTTTCCTCTTCTTTATACAAACTAATTATGTCCAATCTCAGCAATATCTCCTGGAAATGAATAACTTGCATTTAAAGCCATGTTGACTGGAAATAAAATAAACGATGGGTGGTCTCTGACTTCTGCACAGTATTCTAAGACACAATGTACACATAATACACTTTTTTCTGAAGATATAAGAAGAGTGTGTGATTGAGAAAGAAAACATAAAAAGGTTAAATGAATTCCAATCTTTGCTGCGTTCTTATGCGACCAATCTGTGAAAGGCTGCAACAGTGAAAGAATAAAGAATGCTGGTTTTGCTTTCAAGACAGAACCTCAGTTTGCAGGTTCTAACTGTAGTTGTGTGGTGAACAGTACGAGGTGAGCTCAAGCAAAACAGCGGGTCAATCAGAGCATCTCAGTCGGGCGTATCTGCGGCAGTGTGAAACAGGAAGTGGCGGAGTGCTGAGGGTTATATGGTTTCCTGCTGTGGTCTGAGCTTCTGCTCTTTGAAAGGACTTTCGAGTTATCTCCCTCTCACACTCACTTTAAAGCTGTGGCTTAACCATGAGCCTTGAACCGAAAGGAAATTTATTTCTAGTGACATAATCGTAAACATTTGAAACAGAGATTACGAAAAGCTGCAACCTACTTCCATTTATACTTCAAGTTACATTGCATTCCCGTCCATCAGGGGTTTACATCGCTGACAACAATTTGATCTGATTACAAGATAATTAACACATAATGAAATCTCAGATTTCACCCTGATTTGATTGTTTGAGTTGCTTGTTTTAGTTCAATTTAGTTCAGATTAATCAAAAAATGTAAATACACAAGGATGACTGAAGGAAGTACTACACTGTCCATAAGTTTGTAGACACCTGCTCGTTCAACGTTTACTCTGAAATCAAGGGAATTAATAGTGAACTTGTCCTTCTTTGCTGCAGTAACAGCCTCTGCTCTTCTGGGAAGGTTTATACTGGATAATGGAACATTGCTGTGAGGATTTAATTGCATTCAGCCACAAAAGCATTAGTGAGGTTAGGTGCTGACGTTGGATGATTAGTTCTGGATCTGGATACTTTTGGATAAATATTGCAGTGAAGAACAGTAACGATATATCAAGATTTTTATGGGATTTGTACATTTGAAAATGTAAAAATGTTTGCAAATAGCCAGAAAATTTGGTGACACTTTATTTAAGAGTACCCAGTAGAGACTTTGCAGATACCAAGCTTGTCTTTATCAAACAGTCAACTAAACCCCCCGATGATGCATTGACTATACTGATACAGATACCAATACCGAAACCTTGAGTATTGGCCTATACTGATACAGATATTAATATTGAAACCTTGAGTATTGGCCTATACTGATACAGATACCAATACTGAAACCCTGAGTATTGGCCTATACTGATACAGATACCAATATTGAAACCTTGAGTATTGGCCTATACTGATATACTGATACAGACACCAATATTGAAACCTTGAGTATTGGCCTATACTGATACAGATACCAATATTGAAACCTTGAGTATTGGCCTATACTGATACAG
>JAILXH010202602.1:13546-25764 GCA_023558415.1 Piaractus mesopotamicus
TTATTAATAATAATAATGTATTAATTTGTGTTCTTTTCTCTCTTTTTCCAGTGTTTTCTTCATATCTTCATATGTCCATAGTTTATTCACCTCTTCCAGATCCTCTACTCATCTACTGTTGCAGCTGAGAAAGTTACTCAGAACTAAGTGTTAATAGTCTAATACAATGGCTTTTTCTGTATATTGAATTGCAGCCACACGTTCATTTATTCATTTTTTTTTTTTTTTTAGTTAAACATTGTGCTGCACTATGATCACATTGGATCTTCTTAAAACTAGTACTTATCAAGTAACATTGACTCTGAAAACCAGAGTTCTCAGGAAACCCAAAACAATAAAGCAAATTCTTAATATATAAACACTTGATACACCAGAGAAAGTCACTATTGGAGATTAGAGCTATTTGCTTTTATCTCAAAATGTTAAATGTTTCTCGGTGTTAATATGTATTGTTTCGTGAGCTGTTGAGAAGGATGCTGTTTCAAGACTTGAAATTTCTTGAGATCAGCCACCACACCTCTGTATATATACTAATTTTTTTATTGCTTTTACATTGCAGTATCTGCTCCTGAAATAATTATTACTGCTCATGTCATAAAATAACATATTAAGGGCTATTTTATTTTCTCAGATAACGTCATAGAGCTCCATTTAGTCATATAGCAAGAGCCACTACCTAGAACTGCCTTTAGGAAGCTGAAATTGTTCATAACTTAATTGCAAGGGAAACACTGAGAAAGGTGCTGTAGGTGATTTCATTTGGGCTTCAGCAACTTTTCATATGTACAGTAACTTACTCTCAAGTGCCTCTGGCTCAGTTCTTCAGTGAGTTATGATTGTGTGCTTTCTCAGTACGTTTAGTGGAGGGTAAGATCAGAGAGGGCGCAGTATTGTTGGGGCATGATCTGGTGTCATTTTGTACCGAAGTGTCTGATCCCAGTTATTTTAATGTAGAACTATTGTTTTTAAATAAAATATATCTTACACTAAACTGCTATATTGATCAATTGTATGTCACTCATTTTACATATAATAAAACTAAAACAAAGCTATGTGAAGTGTGTTTGGATACCATATGCTTATGGAAGGCTGTTTCAGTTTTTAATGCACAACCACATATTCTGATTGTTGTTATTAGTATTTTTAAAAATATTAAATTTAATATATAAAGACTCAAATTCAGATGTCGAAATTAGATTTTTACTAATAGGAATTACATTTTAGTGTGTAGAATTTCATTCACATTTTATTTAATAATTTTGACATGAAGTTTTTACATGTGCGAATATAACGTAAATGTGGTAGAATAAAATTTATACTTGTAAGAATTGTTCCTCATTGAAATGAACTGGGTAAAAGTCAAATGCTTAGTACTGAGAAGTGAAACTATACATGCTACAATGTAATGCCTGCTAGTAAATGTTTTAGTTTTGACATGTTAGCATGTATGTCAATTCAGATTTTTTATTTATTTTATTTATTTATTTATTTTTTTTCATTTTTACTTGTTCAAATTGAATTTGTAATATAAAGAAACAGTAAAATAAAAGCTGAAACTTTTTGCCATTAATACGCCAACCTGTGCGGCAGGTGTCGCTGGTGTCAGTCAGAACTACAGTTCCCAGCATGCTTGGCGGCATCGTTAAACGCCATAGAGTGGGGCTGTAAACGCTCACAGCGCGCGGGGCTGCGACACCAAACGGTTCAGGTAACGCGGTTATTTATGGAAGTTTGTCTCGGTTTGATAGCAGAGCCGTAGAAGAGATTACTGAGGAGTAAATAGTGTATGTCTTTTTTAGGATGTTGACGATTTGAACCGAGTTACTGTTTATCAGTTTATTAGCGTTTTTAACGTAAATAGTCGACCTATTAAGATAATGAAAGATAATGAAATAACAACCTTAGTAAATCTTATTCTCGAGCTGAGAGTGATTTTATTTGATGTTTTTGCTCCACAGTAAATGGACGAGTGAGATAGGAGTGAAAGTGAAACTTGTTTTGCTTGTTTGGTTTCAGACTTTCGTTTTTGGGGCTCGTAGTTAAAGTCAGACATCTTGTGTTTGTGTTTCTCAGTTACTGTTTGAAGTTATTCACCTACCTGTAATTAGCGTGTGTAAATCAGTAGCTTCTGAGTTGTGACAGGAGATTTTATCGTATTACAGGTAAACTTGGTGTTATTTCCGGACTGAAAATGAACGACAGTACAGAAGAGGATCGGATTACTCTGGAAATGGAGTCCTCCTGCTTCTCTCAGGTCGTTTTTATGGATGTTCCTCACTCGTATCCGCCGAACACTTCAGTGAACTGCAGCTACACTGTGACCGGAGTACTGAGCCCCAGCCCTAGAGACTGGATCGGCGTATTTAAGGTGGATCACGTTCTGTGTGATTTTATGCTTTGAGATTTGTTCATAATTTTTCCTGTTTTGTTCCCTCAGCTTGAACTTTTTCCTAATCATTTTATATCAGTATATCCACTAAGACTGGGCGACTGAGAAAAGTCTGTAAGCTGACAAAAGAAAGAAAAGAGTTTTTTAATTAACATTTGTGAAAATAGGTAACAGGAAGAACAATCAGACAATTGGTAAAAATAAACTAATAAATTTCTAGTAATAACTAGTAATATAGTAAAGTATAATATAATGGGCTGACTTCCATTTGGTTATTTGTTACCATGCCGCGGCTGCTGTGTAGAGCTCTCTAAATTCGGTCTAAATCTGTCTGTTTTATGATACATACCGTCGCTCAGTGTACTAGGAATACTGACAATACCCCTGATACTCTAAAAAACAAACTGTGATGTAATTTATCACATAGTTAACAAATTGTCAGATCATCCACTTCTGGTAAAATCCCATATTTCCCATATTATCTGTATTAATATATGGCCTGTGCATTACATGTCTAGGTTGGCTGGAATTCAACTCAGAAATACCACAACTACGTATGGGTGGAGCCTCCTGTGAACCATGATGGAGCTGAGCCCCTTAAACTACAGGTTGTCTTTGATGGTAAGAGAGTGGATTATGCCTAAATATTAAATATTAGACCCATGTTAACGGACATCAGTACACACTTAAAAATGATGGTTCTTCGAGGATTTTTTTTAGTAAACAAAATGGTTCTTTATAAAACCGTGAACACTCACAGAACCCTTTGCATGATTAAAGGGTTCTTTGCATCGTGAAAGGTTTCTTCAGATTGATGGATATTGTGCTGTAGATGGTTCTATATAGAACCTTTTTGAAATGGGTTCTGTAAAGCACCAAAAAAGGTTCTTCTATTGTGTCAAGCTTGACATCGTAACAATAGCAGAACCCTTTTTGGTGCTATATAGAACCATCTACAGCACATTCTCCATCAATCTGAATGCAAAGAACCCTGTAATCATTCAGAGGGTTCCTTGAGTGTTCATGGCTCTATATAGAGCCGTTTTCTTTGCTACAGAAAGTGTGTAGTTAATGTTGTGATTTATCTGCAGTGAACATAAGAGCCAGTCTGCTTCAGTAAATCACACATCACATGTCCAGGGATCCTAAACTAGGTCTTGTGATGTAATTTGTACCTCATTAAGAATCTGGTCTCCCACCACCTGCCATCTCCTTGGCAGATGGTGATGTGTTTGGAGCCAGTGGCTAGACACTGCTAAGGTGGGGCATAACAAATAGTTGTGCAGTTACACAAGTATTTGAACCTGTTAAGGTGCTGCTGAGTCATCCACAGCAGCCACAAAAGAGATGCTATAGCTTTACTGTTTATCGGTGTCTTGTGTTGTAGGATACTACCTTCCTAAGGATGATGGGGAGTTCTATCAGTTCTGCTACGTGGACAGCAGTGGTCAGGTCAGAGGAGCCAGCACACCGTTCTGCTTCCAAAATCCAGCAGAATCAAGCTTAGACTGCAGTCTGGAAAAAGACCTTTTGGTCATCACAACACAGGTACTCTTACCCACACGTCCTACATGTGGCAGGTACAAATGCCATCTGACACCAGGGGTGGGCAGTATGTCGATATTTGTCGTTATCTCTTTTCTGAGCAGATAATGGATCTTCAGTAGTTAAAGAACACTAAACTGCTGCATGTTTCACTACAACAAGAGCAAAATTAGGTCTGTTTAATTGCGTTTAGTGCAGTATGTGAAACTCATAGTACGATAGAATTGCCAGATTTTTGCTCCAGATTGGCCAATTTATTATTTTTATTAAGTCAATGTCTTTGCAAGTTTATAATGTGAATAACATGAGGCAGGTGCCCACACACTGTATTTGAATGTTGCTGCTACACCTTAACCCAAAATGTTGTAGTTTATTTATGCATAACATTGTGCAAAATAGCCAATTACCTCTTACTTTTGATGTAGCACTTTATTTAATGTTATTGAAATAGGCAACTGATTTTTCTTTAAGAATTTAAAATGCATTGAAGAGCAAATAGCGTTTTTAATATTGTAATTTTGGCTAATAAAGAGTACTGGTTGTGCTGCTGTGTTTCATGTTTTTACTTAATAATCAGCATAATGTGAGCTATGGTTTCATTAAAGGTTAATAAAAATTGTCCATCAGCCAATTCTGCTGTAGAGACGTTGGAATTGGTAATAATAATTAATGATCAATGCATCCTTAGTTTTTGATAGTATTTTTGAAATGTGGCACCACAGACTCTTTTTTTTTTCCCCTGTTCCAATTTCCAATCAAACCTCAGAAAAACTAAATACTGTGGTGGTTATTGTATATTGTAAAAAAAAGTCTTTACACTTTAAAAAAAAAACCAAGTCATAAAGTACCTCCTGTTCTGCACGTTTATTGTTTTCCTGCTCTAACACACCCATTTCAAGTCATGAAGGGCTTGTTATTGAGTTGATTTGTTTGATCAGCTGTGTTGGGAGCAGGGAAACACTAAAATGTGCAGGGCAGGAGGTACTCCAAGACTGAGGTTGGGAACCACTGCCATAGAAGAACCATGTTGGTTCTGTAGAGAACCTTTCCAAATATAAACTCATTTGTGTAATTGAGATAGGCAAGTGTAAAGCAACCCTTTTAAAGTTTAAAGGATCCCCTCAGAATCTAAAGGTTTTTCCTAGGAACCATACCTTCAAGCCAGGAACCATTTAGGAACCCTTATTTTTAAGAGTGTGGTACAGTAACAGAATATTTGGCAGTCATTAAACATCATGTATGGTTGTGGCTACAGGAACAAGCAGAGCAGATGGAGAAGGAGAAAAAGGATTTATTCACTCAGATGGAACATGTGAAAGAAGAAAATCTGATTTTGAAAAAAGAGCTGGAGGAAAGGTTGCGTGAAATTCACCGTCTCAGGGTTAGTTCTTCATCTCTTTTTGCTGTTTTTGAGTTGTGTAACTGAATCTAACACTGTCACTGAGGTACTTGTGGTTTCATATCCTGTAGATGCACATTGATAAGCTGAAGTCAGACAGTACATCTGAAACGCTACCACCAAAAGAGCAGAAGCCTGAGAGTGTTGAACAGGTCACCCAAGAGCAGCAGCTTCTCTCCCACACAGTGGCAGAAAACGAAACCAAACAGGAACAGGAGGTGCCAACAACAACGCTGCATATGCAGCCATGTGTAGTGTTGTTTTTGAATCACTGTAAACATATGGATAAATGGTGTATTCTCTTTTTTTTTTATTCGATTGTGCTCTGCAGTCACTGACCGTTTTCCAAGACAAGTATGATAAAGCTGTGCAGAAGATCCTCATGCTGAAAGATGAGAAAGTTCTGCTAAAGGAACAGCTCGAAGCCCGGCAAGCTGAGATTTCACAGTGAGCTTTAACCCTTTAACACATACACAAAAAGCAGCTATTTCTGCCTTTCAGTCTGCTCCTTTCACATGATTCGTTTTACTAGATTAAGACCAGCAACGACTTAGCAAATAGCTGCTGTTGAATTTTGAAAACATTTCTTTCAAACAAGGAAACATGAATAGGATTATACAGTTCTGTTCAAAAGTCAGACAACACCCTTCATTGACTTATTTTCCAGTCAAAAGGGCAAATAAGGACAAGTTGTTCATTTTCAGCATCAGAAAAAAGCAGAAAACACATGTTTAACAGAAAATTACATCTCAACAACTAAACATATCATCATTTTTTTTCTGTATTTGGTGTGTCCACTCTTTGCCTTTTATTACCTTCCATTGTTTTGGAAGACTTTCTTTCAGTTTTTCAAAAGAATCTGTAGGGATATTTTTCCACACCTCCACAGTTCAGATTTAGACATTGGTTGCATTTTCTGCTTCTCACAATCCAAGTAATCCCACATTCAGTGCTGTTGAAGTCTGGACTCTGGGGTGGTCAGTCCATTTTGTAAATTCTCTACTTTTTTTCTATTAACGTTTCTCAGTAAGAGCAATGAGTTATCTTCTCACAGTGGATGAAAAGACAGAAACACTTGTGGATTTTTTTGTGAAACTGTCACAGTCCCCCCAGTAATAAAGGCAGAATTGTGCTTCTTTTTTATAGCGACAGACAACACCGAAGCACATAAAAGTCTCCAATTCCACATGCTGATCCATTTTACTACTCAGTGTGGAAATACATGCAGCACAACTGCTTTGAGGGAGTAGTTAAAGGAGACTAAGTTAAAGTATCTGAATGTATTACTGACAGTATGTTAGGTCTGATGGAGTTAACATATTAATGACCTTTTACATAGTTTAGCCCCATAAATTCTAAGGTTATTATTCAGTTATTAATCTTAAGGCTTATGATCCAGTAACAACTATGGCTTAATCAGTAACTATTGTGTCACGTATGTAATCATGACCATGAGTCCATTGATGGCACCTTAGAGTTAAAAAAAAAAAAAAACACTGAGTAATTTCACATTCTTTTTAAGGTTTCTTATAAGATGTTTTCTCTGCTATGTCCCTGCAGGTTAAGGCCCAAGGTGAAAGAATATGAGCAGGATTTTAACAAACTGCAGGATCATGTCCAGCTGCTGCAGGTCTGACAATATTGTCATGTTAACTCAGCCTTTTTTTGAATCAGGTTACAGGACAATATGTTTTTTTTTCCTCACTAAAGATGGCATTGTTTCCTGTATGATTTCTGTCTTCCTGTTTTAGGTTGACGTACAAAGTAGCCGGAAAGAGAATGAAAGGTTGCATGCGGAAATCCTGGAGCTGATGGAAATGAAGAGGGAGGTGGAGGGACTGCGGGGCGAGAACAAGACTTTACGCGCAAGCTTATCGGAACAGGGACCTTCTGATGGGGACAAAAGTAATACAAAGGTGTGAAAACGTGTGGAAAAGTGTGCACGCAGAAGTTTCTGGTGTTCACCTGAGAGCTTCAGGATTTATTTTTATTAATTTATAAAGGTCCCTTCAAAGGCTCAGTATATTATTGATTGCTAATATTGGGATTTGTAGTGATCTATGAAATGTTATAGGTCCAGATTCAGACTGTCCTGAAGCAGCTGACAGAAGCCAGAGGGACGCTGCGCAAAGAGATAGCGAACAGCAACGAGGCAAACAGACGTGCTGATAAAGCTGAGCTGGAGCTGAGACAGCTGAAGGAGCAGCTTGAGCAAAAGACAGTGACTAAGGAGAGGAAGGTGGACAGCAGCCAGATTGAGGTGTTCGTTTTGTGGTTTATCATCAAAACCTCTTGTTTACCTTTACCTTGCCTAACACGATGGATTGGCCTGAAATAAATGTTTTCCCCATTTTCCCCTTACCCCAAAGTCAGTGAATCAGAAAAACATGCTTGGCGTCTGAGGTTTGCTTTTTTTAGTTTGCCACTGGATCTGTAAGACTAATGTTGCTGACAAGTAATGGAAACTTGTAGCCACCACTTGACTCTCTTTGAGATTTGCAAGTTTATTTTACTTAACATACAGGTGTGGTTTGAGGCAAGTTTGATGATTTAGTTGGTAATACGTGGAGTGTAAGCTTCCATTATTTGTTAATTACTTGTTACTTACTAAGTCTTGTAGCTCCAGTACAAAATTAAAGAAGCAAACTAAAACCATAACTTTATGTTTGACTGAACAACCACTTTAAAGGAATTGTTCAGCAAAAAATCAATTGTACATTTTCTACTTACCTCAAATGCAGTCAGTCGGCCAAGACATTTTTCGTGTCTGTAAGTTTTTCTTCTTTAGAACTGAAACTGCAAGGCTAACGATGCTAAGAAACACTGGTCACCAAAACCGTTTCCACAAATACGTGCTGAAATCTTCATATATTTGCTTCACGTTACGTCAGTAAGCCACGAAACGTGTTTAGAAAAACAGAATTTGGTAAAATGTCATGGGCAGACCTTATTTACACATTTAAGCTAAAGTTGGAACTACATTATCATTTGCATAACGTCCTTCAGAAATATCATTATATCTTATTTGTATGTCTTACTGTATGTTATTTGTCAGGCTCATTTGTGCAGAAAATATGGTCCTCAAATTCATAATAGGACATGTATTGATTTTCCAATTACACTTGCTGTGCTGCTCTACCCGTTTTATTCTACAGTGCATCCGCAAATTCCTTTAGCCCTGTCTTTGGTTGTGTTGCATGGAACAATACTGAATTTTGCTAAAGGAAGAAGTGAGTCTTGTTTGGTTATCCTAAATTGCTGCCACTTATTTTAGCCACATGGACAAGTGTTTTTTTAGTGTTGAGAGATGTTTTTTGACATGTATTGACACTATTTGCACTGAACTGACGTTCAGTGTTCATTAGCAACATTAGGCTTGTTGGTGCAGTTCTAAACTAACGAAGCAAAGTTTTGTCACCAAACATGTCTTGGCTGATCGACTGCATTTGGGGTAAGTGGAAGATCACACAAATTTTTTTTTACCAAACTGCTCCTTTAACCCTTGCCTGTTATTTCAGAAACAGCTTGAGGAAGCGCAGAGGAGAATCGATGAACAGGCAACCATTGCCAAAATAGCGCAATTAGAAAAGGAAAAACTTTCTGAAGAAAATGAGGTGATTTCCTGTTGGTTTAGATCTCATGTTTACCATAGCCGTGTGTGCACAGTATAGTTTGACAGTGTCTTGGTCTTTCTTTGACAGGAACTCAAAGCAGAAGTAACAAAATTACAAACGCAATTATACGAACTTCAGCTCGCATCGGTAGCTGCGGCCTCTCAGCAGCAACCCAGCCCTCTCAGTCCATCTTTTACTGACCCTTTCAACTCACAGCAGCAACCACAGTCAGCCTCACATTACTATGAGAGCATCACTGGACTTTCTGGTAAGTGCTTGAAAAATCATTTTTAAAATTACAGAGTAATTTTATACAGAGTAACGTACAGGCATATAGAACATAAAACAGTGTGTTTGGCAATTAGTTGTGAAGTTGAATTAAGAGTCTACGCCTGGTGTTTTCAAAAAAAAGCCTTATTTCTGTTTTTTAGGAAATTCCACTGACTTAGAAAACAAGGTATAGAACATACATATCACATTCATTAATTAAAATTGGTGCAATTTATGTTAGTACGCTTGTCCTAATTCACAAGTAATTCTTGATCTTTATTAACAGATGGTGTGCCGTCATTGCCAGGAGAGTTTTCCCGATATCAGTGAAGACGAACTGGCAATGCACGAGCAATCTCACAAGGTTTGTCCTTTCTGTACTTTGATCTGTGATGATTTGGGACAGCAGGAGTTTGAAGATCACGTCTACGGCCACGAGTAATAGTCACACCACCAAGGCCCATCTAGAAAATAATACTGCATTACCAACTTAAAAAGCTTTTGAAGTTTGGAAAAGCATGAATAATTATGTAAATTGGTGCAAATGTCTAGATATTTCTGCCTACTTAAATACTTTAGTATATTTATTTCTTCCATTTTTTTTTGTTTTAAACTAGAAGCACTGACATGCTGAACTGCATGTCGAATGCAGCTATGGCACAAGATGTTCTCAAAACTGTGGTGGTTTTCAGGTTTCTGTAATAATAGGTAGAGCAATAAAAATAAACTTTTAAATGTGCATGGTCCTCAAATATTACTCGGAACTGTTTGAAATGAATGTACTGGAGTTTCTTCAAAAATAAGCCCCCTACAAATTCTACTACAAGCAAATCAAAACTGTAACTAGAAGATAAAGTAGCCACAGAGTTCTATACGACTGATTCAAATCTAGGACAAGAATACCATGAAAAGAGGAACCTCGCAGGAAAAAAAAATGTTTTTAGGTTTTAAATGTTATTTTTAATTTTTAATCAAATAATCAGCCCTTTATCTAAGAATGAGAAGTAATGTTCCAAAAGCTATGGAGGAAAACAACTTCCGGCAGGTGTGTCAAAAGTTTCAGCTATGTAAAAAATTAATTAATAGATTCATTAATTTTTTTACTTTTTGAAATTCTATTTTTTCTCAAAATTTATCATAGATTAAACTTTTGAGAAGTCAGTTTTGGGTAAAAGTCTTTATTTTGACAAAAGATTAATTGTTGCTAAAATGTCATTATTTTGACATAAAAAGTCTAAATTTTGATACTGCTGACCAAGTAAGAGGGAAAAAACAGAGTTTTCTCTCCTGTGTGGTGGAAATAAACTTTCATTAAAAGACTAGGTTTGGTGATCCAGGGATGCTTTATATCCTTTGTGCTGGCTGCTGATTTTTGATCAGGCTGGAGATCAAGCCTCAAAGTATGCTATAGAGAAAGATTTTACATTAGTTTATTATTTAAAGCTACACAGTGTAAGGATTAGAGATTTGGAGACCTCTTTGATGGGAAAAGTGTAATTGCACAGATCATGTGGAAGAACATTTTGTAACGTTGGTTGTGCTCCGGACCTCTTCGCTGAGTGGATGACGGTGATTGCGAGTGAGTTGAAAGAGCATTCAAGAGAACTCAGTCAAAACTTGGAAGGACATTCATCAGCATAATGTTGACTTTCCTAAAGAAGTGCAATTGAGACCTAAACATCAAATCAAACCTTCTTTTTGAGAAGATGTATGCGAGATGTTAATACATCAAGATGTATGATGTGGACCATAAACTACCACCAAATTTGACCTGACATTCAATATTTAATAATGTCGTTTGCAATTCTAAATATAATGCATGCTTATAGTTTTTAAAAATATTTGAAAACAATGTATTGTAATGTACACCTGCATCTTAATTGGTGACTAAATAAAAAATTAAAATGAAACAAAAAAGACAAACAAATATTTACAAAAATTCCTACAGAAAATAAATGCTTTTATTATCCATTTCAAGACAGTTATTCTTTCAGTTAGCTTTCACACTCGCATGTCAAGGAAGCACCCATTACGTGATGTGGTTTCAGCACTTTAAAGGACAGTATTCACCCTGGCTGATTACTTTGACTGATTGCTCAGTTGATAAAAAGTCGTTTCTTCTCGTCACGGTGTCATCTGGTTAGCCTCCTCGGGTGTGACATCACGAGACGAAAGTTCTGAGAACAGGGCTGGCAGCCAGTACTGTGGCTCGCCTGCAGCTTGAGAATCCAGCCATGCTAGACCTTCTTTCAGCAGGTGGTCCTGAATATAGGAAAACCATGTCTTAGCTTTAGTGTGTTCCTCAATGTTCTTATCAAACTTCAACATAATGTATTCTTCCTGAACACTTACAAGTACATGGCACGCCCGTTCTTTCTCCCACTTCAGGCCGTCTCTGATCTCGCTCACTGTTACGTAGCCCTTTTTCTGCAAAAAACGGAAAGTATTTCGCACAAATCTCACAAACTACACTCCTAAAGATGGTTTTTCAAGGGTTCTTTAGTAAAGAAAATGGTTCTATATAGAACCATGTACATTCAAAGAACCCTTGGCATGATTAAATGTTGTCTGCATCGTGAGAGCGTTCTTCAGATTGATGGAGAATGTGTTGTAGATGGTTCTATCTTGAAATACTTTGAAAAGGGTTCTACATAGCACCAAAAGGGTTCTGCCATTGTCACAAGCTCGTATCGGCACATTCTCCATCATGCAGAGTGTTCATGGTTCTATATAGAACCATTTTCGTTACTAAAGAACCCTTGAAGAACCATCTTTTTAAAGAGTGTAGGTATGAAAGTTTAGTCACTTTCTATGTTTTCAGCTCTGATTACCTCAGCCAGCTGAAGAACAACAGTGTGATCCATGTTGAGCTCAGCTGGGACAGACTGAACTAAATAGGAGCCTCCAACAGGAATCATTCCAAAACCGTTCCCCATCGCTTTGAGCTTTTTGATGGCCCGTACCAAGTCGTCTCTGGCAAAAAAAAAAAAAAAAAAAAAAA
>JAILXH010202720.1:9167-23645 GCA_023558415.1 Piaractus mesopotamicus
AAATAAATAAATAAGCGTGGCCGGGCACCAGCTGTCCCTGGCAGTCCGTTCAGAGGTCAAGGGCTCCCACCGCTGGCCTCGCGAGGTGAAGACGTCCAAGTTTCGACTTCACTTCCCCTCCAAAGACTTCCCGCCGCTCGGGGAATACATGCAAATGGGCTGGCTCCGGCTAAATGGAAATTACATGAGAATTTTTGATCAGCGAGGGCAAAAACATAACTCATTAACTCAAAGCGCTGCGAGATGAGGCTGGAATACATAAGCAACAGAAGTGCATCTAAGTCTGCTTTTCCTCTGTGAAGTTGATATTGATCTCTAGGAGAGTTTAAACACGCCAGAGCAGATTAGAGATCCTCTTGAACCTCCTCAAAGCTCCTTTGAGCTCTGGAATTGTCTAGAAGGCCTCCCCACACCCCTTATTTACAGTCAAGTGGCAACCCCAGTGTCTTCAGGCACTGTTGAGTGAGTCTCAGGCTGCTGGTTTCAGTTTCCTGATGAGCTGGTTAGGATTTGGTCGCACCACAGTAGTTTCCGGTGCTCCGAGGGACAACCTAAGAGCCATGGAGGACAATAGGGAGGCCGAACCACCAACTCCAGACAAAGGAGGCAGCAGGATGAGGCTGAGGCTGCTCGGGGGGATGTGTGCTTGTATATGTATCGGGAAGGAGGGGGGGTCCCAGCCTGCCTTATCCATGGTCCTCCCCGAACGTGTGGTCCCAGTGGGGGGCAGGGCTATGGGAATCTCATAGCCCAGCAACTGCATTTCTTTAGATGTGCAGCCAGAGAATAATTAGGAGCTCACACCCCAAGAAAATGACCGCTGAATTGGCTTTGAGATTCCAAATTAGCTACGCATTCCTTCCTTTACTCCTTCCCTCCCTCTTTCCTTCCCCCTCCTGGTTAAAATTGTTTGTTTGTTTGTTTGTTTGTTTGCGAGAATGCTAATGAGGCGACAGCGGCTGGTATTTTCGGTGAGGAAGGACTTCGGATGAGGGACGTGTGAGGCTTAAGAATATGTGTTTGTCGTTGTTCCGCTAATAATAGAAAGACATTGCAAGGTTTAAAATAACTCTCACTCTAGATGATGTTTTCCTTCAAGGAAAAATCAAACTGTAGGAATAAAACAGTTACACTATTCATTTAATGTGTGAGGAAAAAACATGACCTGCAGCATCAGAAAGATACAAACAGCAGCTGTAGCTAGTTCTTCAACGGTGTAGGATGTATTTGTTGATGGAGAGAGAAACATCAATGACCTACACAATAATGACTTTGTTGTCTGTATACAGTAGCACTTCTTTCAAACAGTTGACCGTATTTATGAGTAGACAACTGTAGAGATCCTCCTTGACTGTCAGGTTAAGGTCATTGAGAAGACGTTCTGGGCCATCTTGGTGGAGCCAACTTAAGTAGAGGCTGTGGAAAAAAAATAATTTACATTCTGTGAGGATCACCCTTTAATATTCTGTGAGGTCAGTTAATAGTAAGCACAGTGTAGAGATGGTACGATACCCATTTTTCCCCCGAGTACTGGCCGATACCGATCCGATACTTTTTCTTTAAAAGCTGCAAAGCCTTAAAATGAGCTATTTTTGAGTGAAGAGCTTCACTGCTGATTTTAAGCATTTCTTGGATGTGAATATGTGAATAAAGTCATTCAGGGCACGGTTTGATGCGAAATACTCCATTCCAAAGAAACGTACTGACTCAGAATTGTTCACAGTGACGGAGATAGGAACCAGACGTCTGACGCCTTTAACGTGTCTAAAAGCTACCTGACATAAAGCTATTATATGAAATGGTTATAAATACACTTCCTGCTGTCTGAGACATTGATTCACGATGATTTTGCGATACACTCTTGGCCTAAAAAGTATTTTTAAAATTCATTCGTGGCAGAGAGAAACATGCAGTGTTGTAAGGGCAAAATAGATAGAGAAAAATGTATTTTTCGTGATCATCTTACTATTATCAAATTACACATAACATCTCAGAAGACACGTGTAAGTTCAAGGTTGGTTTTGGATAATAAATAAAATGACCATAGATGGGTCGTGGGCATTGTTGCAGACACCCCTGGTTCCTATCACCTATTGCTCTGAATGAATTTTGCAGAAATCACACAAAAGAATTGGAATTCCTCTTTAAGAGTATCTGAAAGTAGGCCATCATGCTGAAACTACTCAAACACAACCTCCCCACAGGAAGAACTACACACAATAGCAATAGCTACATTTCCATCCATTATTTTCTATGAATAAATGTTTTAATGCTTGAAAATGTTTGTAGCATTTTTAAAAATCTACTTTGTTTGTTCGTTTTTTGAAGAGGGGGCATAACTAGGGATTTAGCGATATGGCAGTTGTGAGCAGATGCTGATATCCAGTGTTTTTCATGTACATATATAAATATAAATACAATTTAATACAAAATGTAGACACTGGGACTACATCTACCTGGAGTAGCATTACAGAAGAATACAACATACATTTTGATTGGGCTACAAAAGCAGTAAAATGAATAAAATGCCGATGTTTTAGTACAGTAGCCCAGCATCGCTTAAACATTTTGCTCTTCTGGAGTACAATTAATACATCATAAAATATCAGTTTGAGATACTAGACAGATCTAAACATCTGTCTGATATTTTTTTAAGCAAGTATCTACCAGCACTGATATTAAACCAATTTTATCGTGCATCCCCAAAAATAACACATTTACAGATAAATTTAGTGTCATGCGACAGATTTCCCTCACAGGCCTCTTACAGCAAACACAAACATGGTGAAGAGGTATAGCCAGACTGAGGAGGAGACTAGAGCATTTTAAAAGGAACGCTTCTGCTTTTCAGCTCTTACAGAGATGCCTCAAGGATGCCAAAGGTACACAAGTGTGATGTTCAGGAAATTAAGAGCTGTAAACATTTTTTGATAACACTTTATTTGGACAGCCCACTCTAGATGCTTTGTAGATTCTTGCCTTGAATTTAACTTGCATTCAACTAAGTATCTATTAAATTCTCCTTAATGTTCATGGATTATCTCTAACCTCAACTTCAACTCAAAACTTAGCCAACCCTCATCTTCGTCCTAACCTTAACCCCAACGCTGGTTAGGATCCACTGAGTTTTACCAGATATAGTTTGTTAATAATTTGAACATGCGTAGATAATCTATTGGGTGCTATAAGGTTAAAGTGGAACTGTTTTTGAATTGACTTTTTTCAACGCATTTTCATTTTGTCACTTGGAACGTAGGTAATATGAGTGTGTGCCATTTCAGGTTAGATTTACTACAGGACTGGATTCATTCTTTTTTCCCCTCCAAAATGCTATTCAGCATTTTCTGCTGTTATCGGCACAATATGGATGCATTGTATCGCATCTGTGCCATCTCTACCAGAGCATATTAATAATCAACCAACAAGAACAAGTGTGACCGTACCTCAAGAAATACACGTCACGTTTTCACATAAAATGTTCTATTTAATCTACACATAACCGAAATAAAATTCTAGCTCAAGATTGTCACTTTTTCACAGCACACACACAAGAGTACACGTCAAAAGCGGCAAATAAAAACCACACAAGTTCCAGATCAAGAAAATAAAACTGCCCCCAAAACAAATCCAACCAGTGTTTCAAATCAAACAGATTGTCACCTACATTCACTAAAGCACTAACATCAAAGCATTTCTTTCCTATAAAATATATGTTTCTTATCAAAAAATTATATTAAATCTAATGGCACTTCTACAAAGTCTATTAAAAACGTTCTCCATTTAGTAGCATCTTTCATTACTCAAGTCAAATTCGGAGATACAGTAAAATCTTTGCACAAGAAAGAAATCAATAAATATTTCTTATGATTATACAATTTCACAGTCTGAACCTTAGAAGACAATATTCCAGTATTAAAGTTTACATATGTGTTTTGACAGTTTTGCTGAGTTGAGAAAAAAAACCCAGACTCATTCCTTCAAGCCATGGCTTGATTTTTTGAGCATGTTATGGAAGCATGTTCATAATAAAGGATTAGTGTCGTTGCACTTCTCAACATTTACTGGCTTCCTGCTGGTCGCGTGGGATTGACAAATTTTACTGCTTCACTGCTGGTCACATGGCATCAAAACATCACCTCAACTGTTGTTTTGACCACTAGTGAAAAGAAAATGGTCGTTCAGTGACTGCCCAGACAAGCCTTCATTTCTCATAACCATGTACCATCCCAGACCTACTACCATCATCGCTGTCAGAACAAAACCTCCATTTCTGTTGTTTTAAAGTTTTTACAGAAATTGAAAATGACAGCTGCTGTTTACATTGTGTTAAAATGGTAGAATCCGGTTCCATTAACTTCCATTCAAAGTTACAATTGCACTGTAAAAAACTGCTGCAAATTTACAGTATTCATTTTACAGTAAAGTACTGGTTTGAAATTTTACAGAAACATACTGTAAAAGACTGGGCATTTAGAGCAGTGCACTGGTTTACAGTAACATACAGTAAAGTATTGGTTTATTATTTTACAGAACCATACTGTAAAAGACGGAATTTAGAGCAGTGCATTGGTTTACGGTAACATACCAGGCAAAGCAATCAACAGTAATTTACTGGCAGCAGGGTTGACAGTAAAGCACTGCAAATTTCCGGTAAATAGTTGTAAATGTAATGTACAGTAAAATACTGTCAAAAATTTACCATGAATATGCAGTACTTTGCTGGCAACTCTGCTGTGAGTTAAGTACTGGAAATTTTACAGTAATTTTTTTTACAGTGATTCTATTTTGGAGACACAAGGTTTTGTCACAACAGCCATGATATACAATATTCTTTTCTCTTATAATTAGTTTTCATGGAAAAACATATTTGGTGTGCCTTTAAGTAATTCAACAGAAAAATTCACCGTTGACAATGTTACCAGCTGTAGCTTTTTGTCATTAAAGACACCTAAAACAGAACTTGTGTAAAATGATCATTTTTCTAGGCCTGCAATAATGCCCAATATTTAATTAGTTGTTGGATTAATCGTTGTGTCAACAAGGCACATACTGTGTAGAGCAATGAAGTAAATTCCTACGACTTCAGCAACGAATGAATCTCCAGTGTATTCGGAGCCTCCCGATCAACAGTTAAATGCACGTTTTAAAGAGAGCACCTACAAACTTTTAGTAATAGCTGCATCAAAAGAGCATCCAGACTTAAGGGAAATAAAAATAGCTACATTCCAATCCTACTTTGAGGAACAAAATTATAACATTCTGGAATTGTTAAATTCAGAAATAAGCATTGTTTACGTAATGGCAAATATCGGTTGGTGCTACCTACAAGTTCCAGTGTTCCATGGAGCATTTTACAAAAGACTCTTAAACATACAGAGCTTGAATAATTTAAATAAATTCAAATATGCTTCCTTTTTTTCCTGACAGTTGTCCAACAAATGTGCAACAAACATGAAATGGTTTGAGAGTGTAGTCCAGTCACTGAGAGTGCAGTAATAAACCATAAGCATCTGTCCTTTGATACAAACTTAATGCTTCTCTTAGCAGTCTCCGATTTTCCTCTTCACTTTGTACGTCTTGCAGGAAACGTATCGCACATTATGTGAACGGTGAGAGAAATGTACGGGGTTTCTAACCCCTCAGTAGCTTAGGGCGGGATATGATGCTTAGCTTCCTTTGAGGAATACCTGGGAGTAAGGAAACTTTTTAATGGAGGACTTGTGCAGGCGTTCAGCGGTGGGCGTTCAGCAGTGGGTGAGGTTGTGCTTATGGGCTGCTACGTCTTGTGCTCAGAGGCGAGAGCTGTTCCGATGCTCTTTTGTGCTGTTCTGAAGCAGAGCTGGCTTTAAAACTGACCGATCCCAGCTAAAACCAGGGAAGACTTCAACTCTGAAAGTTGACATGGAGAACTGCAGCTTTTACGAGAGATTTCAGACGTTCTCGACTCAAACAAAGAGAAAAAAAAAAACGGATAAATAAAATACATATTTACAATAAATATACAGTTAGAAATAGCAGCCTACAGAATATCAGTGTTGTATCTACAGTCTATGTATGCACAGAGCAAGTGCTTCTTAGCATTTCTGGAGTCAAATTTTGACAAACTGTGATTAAGATGGCTTATCTACACAAGATACAATGAAACGATAAACCAATATACAGCAACTGATTTTACAATCCACTGTCCCAGTAAAACTGAAAAAGTACCGTTAAACAAGATATTAGGACCCAATAGAGTTGTCTATACTTCAGATGTCAAGACTACAGTAAACCCTGAACCAACAGAACTAATAAATAATTCTAATCAAGTTTTCTCAGGAAAAATGAAAAATATAGTAGTACATGGACTTTTAGTGCTACTTGCCATCACAACTAAACAACCACACGTCATGTGAGCTTAAACCAAAATAAGCAATTCAAAACATTAAAAACTGAAGAAAAACTAAAGGTGAGGGCAAAAAAAAAATTAGGCAAACTGTTCCAACATCCTGACATTTCACCAATGAATGCTGTTAGTGTCCCCTGTTTAACATACTAACTATAAAAAAAACATGTTTATAATAAAGGCCCACTGGGACTTGAGATTTATGGTATCCCACCTCATGAGACACTTCCACTCCCAAGACTGTCCCTGCTCTGTCTGTTTAAGGGGTCTTACCCATAGCCAAGAAATTAGTATTTCAAAGTACATGTACACTGTAGGGCCACCACAACTCCAGTGTCATCTAAGTTACCCAAAAAGAAACAATGAAACAATTTCTGCATTAGTTATAACAGAACTAGTGGATTAGCTTTAAATGACAACGTCCATGATACAGATTATCTGTGCGATACTTTTGTTCCTACAGGTACTTTTTCTTTTAAAGTGATGACCAGAGGGCATATGACCCTGATTCTCCGGAGCTGAAGAAGAAAAAAACATGACCAAATAATTACCAATCTCTCTTCTACAAACAGGGCACTGATCAGAGAGAAAAATATGGGATTTAAAAAAGGCTAAATTACAAACTTGTGTTTTCTGTTAATCTTTTTGTAACTGAAGTATGTTGGAAACAAGCTAAAAGTTCTCATTTCAATCCTTCAGTAGGAAACAATCATTTCAAAACTATTGTTCCAAGGCATAGCCTACATTACAAAACTCAGATATTTAACATTGACTTTAGAAGACTGCTGCCAGTGACTGACCAAGTGCATCAAATGCCTTCACTTCACATCTCTTCAATGAGTAGAGGGACCATTAGGTGACCCTAGTGCTTCACATAATGCTTAGCTCTGCGTCAAAATACAGCAAAATACTGGATATTATTACAGGCAATAACACATCTGTGCCCAGTCATGTGCATATTCACAAAATTCCACTGTGGCTTGGGCTATAGAAAAAGACCCCCCTTTTACCCCAAATGTAATCGATCAATTGGTGCCAGAAATTCTCTTATTCAGTTATGCTTTGGACCTAACAGGCTAAGAAGTCACAGAAACTTATGTACAACAAGTAGCATCATGCAAACTGCCTAAAATCATCATACACTTGCATTAAACCATGTCAAGTTCTCAAATAGACTTCTATGTGTTTTTGACACTGTATGACATTCTTTTGTCTATAAAAAGGGGCAAAAATGCAGCCAAAGACTTCAAGATGACTCAAGATCTTTTTAAGATGACCATAGACTACTTATACAAGTATATGATGTGGGCTGAGGAAAGTTATGTTTTTGGCATTCTGTTACTTGTCAGCTATGCCAAACATGTTGAAAGATCAAGTACATTTGGGGTAATGGGAAATTTGTGTAAATCTGATTTGATTTTAAATACTTCATATGCAGCTCTACTTGGTAATGGGAGTACAAAGGCAGCACAGAGAGGCACAGCGGCTCTTATCCGATAGCAAGCGTCTTTACGAGGGCGCAGTGGAACTTGCGGATGTGGCGATAGAGGTCGCCGGACTGTGTGAAGCGGCGCTCGCACCACTTGCAGGCGTGCGGTTTCTCCCGCGTGTGCACTACGGCATGCCGGCTCAGGTTGTGCGAGTACTGGAAGCTCTTTCCACACTGGCCACATGTGTAGGGCTTCTCGCCCGTGTGTGTGCGCTCATGCCTCTTCAGGGTATACATACAGGAGAAGGTCTTTCCACACTGAGAACAGGTGGGCGCTGAGCCGTCGGGTGACAGCTTGGAGCGCGAGTGAGAGTCCCTGTCACGGAAGTGTGAGCTGAGGTGCAGCTGCAGCGTGTGTGGGCTGGGGAAGGCCTTACTGCACAATGGGCAAACGCACACTGGTGGGCCGCCGACTGGAAGGAGCGCCCCACTGGACGTGGAGATGTCAGAAGAGGCCAGCTCATCTTCGTCGTCGTCCTCGCTGTCGCCCAGAAGCCTCCCTCCTCCTCCTCGTCTGGGCTCTCCTCGACTCTCCTCGCTCTCCTCTCGGCCGTGGCTACGGACACACCCTCCCACACCAACTCCCACCCCGACCCCAACCACCAAGGCCCCCACCCTTCCACCTCCCATCCTCTCTTCCTGTTCCTCCTCCTCCCCCATCTCCTCCTCCTCCTCCTCCTCCTGCATCATCAGGTGCTCCTCCAAGACTGGGCCGCCGTTGCCAGGGAAGAGGGCGGTGAACCCTGTCACCAAATTCCCAAAGCGCCGGCTCTCGGGGCCTCCTGCTCTGTCCTCTCGCTCTGACAGCGCGTCGTGTTCGTTGCGAACAAGCGGCTCCGTGCCCTGCTGCTGGCTGTCGAGGGCCAGCTGTCCCGTGCCGTCTCGGCCCGACGCCGGCTTGAAAGACAAGTCCAGAGCACAGTCCGTGTCTTCCGCCGCCCGGGACCTCTGGGACGGCGTGCCGGCCGGACCGCTGACACCAGCTTTTGTTTTTCCAGCTGTTTGGATGCGGGGCTCGGCCTGGGCTGACACATAATTGACACCTACAAGGTCCGGGGACCCGGCGGGGTGACCGTTCGCCTTCTGCCTTGCCAACGCAGGCCCGTCACAATCTGTGACAGCCAGGCCGCCGTCGCTGGTGTCCATGTCATCTGCCGGGGGGGCCCTCTGGGGGATCTGCTGCACTTTGCTGGGCTGCAGTTCCCCGTCAGACGAGCTCTCTCTGTCCAGGCAGCTCAGCCCCATGCCGCCGACAAGCTTCTCATCCAGGGAGCACAGCTCCTTGTCTTTCAGCCGGCCTTTGCACACCTTAACGATGTCGTACATGTGGAGGTAGCTGGCAGCGGCCAGCACATCCTCCACAGGCAGGGTGCTGAATTCCAGCTTCCCCTCATACATAAATTCAAGGAGCAGGCCGAAAGCCGGGGCTGTCACAATGTCACTGTTCAGATGCACAACGTCCCTTTTGTCTAGCTGGTCCCTGTAGAAGAGGTGGAAGTACATGCTGCAAGAGGCCAGCACGGCTCTGTGCGCTTTGAATCGCGCCTCGCCGACGAGAACAGTGCAGTCACAGAGGAAACCTTGGTGACGCTGCTGACTCAGACACTGCAGCAACTGGCGGCTATGGTCTGGGAACTCCATTCTTCTCTCATAACCTGGCGGAAAACAGGAAAAACTGGATATTAAATAAACGCATGGCAGCCATTCACAGCGCGACAAACAGGCTTAGCAACGCGTATGGTGCTAGAGGCCACAGGAGACAAACAAGAGTAAACCTAACCCCATTACCTATAAGAGTTAAAGAAAAAAAAAAAAACTTTGATTACATGATGGCTTTAATTAAAGTAAAACTATTTCAACACTAGAATTTCCTAAATTAATGTGGCATGTTACACATATATAAATTATATATATGCACTATACACAAAGTATGTACATGTACAGTTTACATATAAACTTTAGGTATGGTTTATTTATAAACTTAAGTTAGTGTGTATATGTAGAGTAACCTATATAGAAACCAAAAGATGACTTGTACAGGAGAAAAACAATACATTTTAGCATTTTTTCTCAGCTTAAAAACTAACCTAAGCATCTCAGTACCTTCGTCGCAGCGCTTAGCTGAGTTCATCCCTCCGCTCGCGCTCGTCGTGGTTCGTGCGCGCGCGCCACGAAACGAATCAACTCCGCGTTCGCGGTTCAAACCCCGCGTGTCGGTTGCTCGCGCAAAACTAACCGCGCGCGCTCCCGAGCTTTCTCCTCTGTCCAGCTCGGCGAGGAAAAAGCCGAGGAGAGCGCGAGGGAGTGAACCGGCGCCCCGCGCGCTAATTATCCCGCAAGCTGTGGAGTCAGCTGCTCTGACATCAGCGCGGTGGAAACGCTCCCTCCAGCTGTGCTCGCCTTCACGCCATATGTTACTGCACACCGAGCGAAGAGAGAGAGAGAGAGAGACAGAGAGAGAGAGACAGAGCCGCTGTTTCAGGCTTCATGTCAGACGGTTACAAACGCCAACATCGCCACTGTTACCACGTTAATCCACTCAGAGAGGGAGCCGTGAATCCCCCTCACACCGACCGAACTCCCCGAAAAGTCCGAGTAAACAAACACCAGCCTGTGCTAAGCTACTTTTTAGAAAACTCAACTTCGGCGAAAGTTCGTCCTAAATGCTTGAGCCCACCGGGAGCATTTTATTAACCAAAAATGCCGAAGTGGGGGAACTTTTAAAACAGCGCTGTAAACACATTTACACTTTAAACTATTAGCTGAAGCCTGTCGTTTGTAGCCAAACTAACTCTGTTTTCACTAAATCTGGCAGAATGCTGCCCGCTGTGAAACGGCTGGCCAGGAAAAGCGAACCACAGCGCGTTAAAACCGTCTAAACTGGACAAAGTGTCCGACAAAAATGGACAGAAGCAGGCTGCTGCTGCACCGACCGAACAGCAGCTTTCTTTCTGTGGAGCCTTTAACAGCGAAGGAACTCGACAACTGCAGGTCTGTGGACGAGGCAGCCGAGCCCAACTTTAAACACTCGCCCCGCCGCCTTTAAAACGCCGTACTCACAGGAACAGCGGCTCTCGGTGTCTCCTCGGACGTCCCGTCGTCATTTCATGGTGTGTGTCCAGATGTTGGCGTCTCGTTTTTGTTTCTTGAGCTCGGTTCGACCCCGCCGAGCGAGCAGCACTCATAGCAGCAGCAGCAGCAGCAGCACTGCGCTTGTGTCGAGCAGGTTGTTAGTGGTCCAGTCTCGCGATAACGCCGAGCTCCACAGGACTGTACTGCTGCTACAACTCGCACCGTGGCAGCAGCTAGCAGGGCTGCCCTTCCACAGCTGTGCTAGCTCATCAGTAACAACGTTACTGATTCAGTTTTATAAAGGCTGAAAGATTGGCTGAATTAAAGAAGGATCCAAACCTGCCACTGTTTTGAACTCCGGTGTCAGGCATTTACTCTAAAATCCAACTTAAGCTCGCTTGCTATCTAAGTTATGTTTTGCTGTAAGGGGACTGGGTGTCTATAACTTCGAGTTTCTCCACTCATTTATTCCTCTAAAACATTTATCAGTAGCTTTAGTTTGCCATATTGAAGATGAATCCCACCTTTTTTTTTTTTTTTTTTTTTTACAAAACATGTATGTGTAATTCAGTCATTCAGATGTAAACAAAGTCGTACAGAGTGCTTTCATGTGAAATGGTGCATTGTTGAACAACTTACCAACTATCATTTCTTTACAATGGTGGTGATAGGAACCAGGGGTCGCCATGTCTGCTATGCATGTATAGCCATTTTATTTGGCACAAACCTACGTATAAAAACGTTAGTTCATGGTGGTAAACTCAAAAGAATACATTTTCTTTGGATACTATTTTGCCTTACAACACCTGTGTATCCCTCTGCTATTAATCAATTTAAAAAATAAGTTTGAGACAAAAGGCTTATCTCAAAACTATTGTAAAACACCATCAGACGCATCAGGCAGCTAATTCATAGCCATTTCATGCAATAGCTTTCTGTGAGGTGGCTTTTATGGGCACAAAACGCTTTGGACGTCTGGTTCCTATCACCAAAAACTAACACACTTAATGTTACTGCATTCAGCTAACCATTATCGCTGTGAGGATTCTATTATGTTTCTCGAGAACATTTCTGTGAAGAAGGAATGAGACACTTTGGCCACGTAAATCTATTATAAATGTTTCTAAGACCACCAACTTTATACACTTCAAAAGCCCCTGGGTGTAACACATGCTAACAAACCAACTTGACCTAAAGCCAGGTGCCTCCAGTAGTTGCTGAGCACAGCCTTGCGTAAAAATCTCCAAGGTCACAAACCGGAGGATTTTAGACAGAGGCGTATTCTCACTTGGATCACTCCAGCAAGACTGAGGGGGAACTCAAATATAGCCGAGAGTGTCAAAGTAAGAGCAGTCCCTTTCTCAAGAAAATCAAGTGCCCTCTTAGAGGGCGTTCTAGACGTTTAGCAGTGAAGAACCTGGCTAAGTTGTTTTTAACATTCTAAATTGTAGCTATCCCATCAAGCAAGCCGAGCCAAATGCATTCCTCCCTTTTCAGTAGATTTAAGTGTATAATTAGAGGCCTTTGGAGACACTTCCCGCCTTCTTTTCTGTGCATTGTTGTGGGGGACTGATGTGCTGTGTGTATGGGGAATGGAGGGCTATGGGGCTAATCCTGCTCAGGGCTGGAATGCCTTGGCACTGACTCACCCCTTAGCCATGCTAATGTTGCCCCACAGTACAGCATTTAGAAGCAGCCAGTTCATATCAACAGTTCATATTTCTAAAGAAGATTATGGTATGATGTATGTAGTGATATATAATGTACAATACCTCAGTGTGTGCTGATTTGCTTTCTGCCTATTTGTTTAATATGGCTGTGGGCCCTGAAATGTCATAGCCAGGCCTTTACTCTTAAACCGCTGCCAGAGGAAGCCTCCTCAAACGCCCGTGTCTGAAAAGAGCTTCAATAGAGATTCATTCATTCCAGGCCATTTTCAACAATGGAATACGAAGTAGTGGATTCATGCTCTATAGAGGTTAAATTGCTTTGATGTAAACCGTAAACATCAAAGAAAGTCAGCGACAGCAACAATACCATTACTGTGCCCAACATCAAACTCATGTTTGGTGATTTCAAGCAACAAGTGCTATGTGTATCATGTAAAAGCGTGAAGAGGCGTGCGTGCATGTGAAGCAGGAGGTTGTAGACTCAATAGGCAGTATGAATATTAATGAGACCACTGGCAGTTCTCCATGGACTTGGACAAATTTTATTCAGGAAATACTATGTGGTTTAGAAAAACATTATTTTAGAATTTGTGATGGGTTAGAAAATTAATCTTTGGTGATTATCCTTTGGCAATTTTGAGGTGAATGTGCTGTCACGCTGGACGTTGGTGTACTAGACTTTTATTATATCTAAAATTTCAAGCTGAGGTCCGAAAATGCTAATCGGGGCTTCAGGCACAGCCTTTTTTTATCAGGCTGCGATACATACCGTTTGTGTATAGCAGTTTGTTGTCTAGTAGTTTCAGTAATTTGATGTATTCAAGGTAGCTGTTTCTATTCTGAACGTTCTAATTGTTGTTAAGGCACAGTGAAGACAAGAGCTTAGAAGTGCAGCTGCTGAGCTTGTGCCCTCCACAACTGCTTGGGTCACCTTTGGCCCAAGCCCCAGCTGTCAAATGCTTTTGAAAAGCCCATTTGCAGCTTCTCCCCGGGGTGCCGGGAGATTGTTGCTTTTACACTGATTCAAGACCAGTTGTGCTGCCTTTCTTACAATGGTGGAGGTTCTGATTACGGTAGGGGGAACTTATCCTTTATCAGTATGAAAGGATTCCTAGCCTTGGGGAGACAGGGGGGTGGTGGGTAATATGATGGAAGAGCCCTGCTACTGCTCAGATGAGTCCCTTGGCAGAGATGTTTAGCCATATTCTATTGTGGCCGCTATCGGGATCAAACTGGAGATTAATACAATTTTTTTTAGTTTTTTAAAGTTAGCATTAGAAGGTAACAGTGTGCAGATGTGTAAAAGACATACTTTATAATTTACAGCTCTTTCTCATTTGGTTAGTTGACTGTATGTATGTTTACAAATGATTTTTTACACATGTATCTGATAACATCTATCTTATGATAAAACTTTATCTCAAAACTATTGTAAAAGAAGGTTTTAGGCATCAGGAGACAGACGAACATTTGGAGATGAATGGACTTATTCGCATTTATAAGCAGAGCACTTGGTTTCCCGATACGTTAAATCTGCAATGAGAGACTGTCAACACTAACTAAAAAGGTTTTTCTAAAAAAAGTTTTCTGGCAGAGTTGGAAGAAAAGCGGCTGTAGCTGAGCTAAAGCTTAAAGCAGAGTAGAGTAAGTCCGCGTTTTCGTTTATATTTTTTAGCCTATACTAGGACATTAACACATACTGAGACATACTGGACATAAATGTTGTGGCTCCCAATGTGATTTGATTTTTGTTGAAAGGAGAAAATGGCTCTTCTTAACATTTGGATTGTGACTCCTGATCTAACCTGGCTTTTAATGCAGAGGGAGCCGGTCGGATTTCTCACTCATCCAGTAGTGTTTTT
>JAILXH010202721.1:0-17719 GCA_023558415.1 Piaractus mesopotamicus
CCCCCCCCCCCCCACACACACACACACCCTCCACACACACACACCCTCCACACACACACACACACACACACACACAGAATAGAATGAGTGATTATATCGCACTTTTATTGACAGGCCAGGTGTGCCTGGTGTCCCAGGACGACCTGGCACTCCAGGAGCTCCTGCCGTTCCTTTTGCCCCATCTGTACCAGACCGACCTGGCGTGCCCTACAGAGACAAAGAGAGGTGCGCTCAATAACTCAAAACAAGCCACCAAGAAAAGTAGCCACTGTAAGAGTTTGGCTTCATATTACTGTGTGTTTCTTACAGGTATTCCAGGTATTCCTGGTTCTCCTTTGCGTCCTGGAAGGCCTCCTCCTATAGACGATCCAGGCTCACCCTGAACAATAAGCATGTGTAACACTTTTTTTTTATTAAAGACACAAAATTAACCAAACCATTCAAATAACTGTTCCTGGTATTCAGTGATAAAATCATCCTTGGTAATGCTCATCCATGAGCAACAAATATGTGAACATTGTGTTTGAAAATAAATCACTTTCTGACAAACAGCAACCAACTACAAACTCTGAACAAGTAAACCACCTTTGTACACTGCAACAAGATTGCCATGACAGTCTAATGTTATGTTTGGAAGACCTTCTTCATACAAGAGGACCATCTGATTGCACTATAAAACAAGGAAAGCAAGGTCTTACCCTGTCACCTTTGTCTCCTTTTGATCCAGGGGATCCTGCAATACCAGGTTCTCCCTACAAAAAAAGAAATACATATAAAAACTGAAATATATTTGTGTCTGTGTGTGTGAGTATCTGGGTGGGCAAGTACTCACAACGTCTCCTCTGACTCCAGGTAATCCCTGAGAGCCCTATAATAAAGGAAAGGAGTTCAGTTACAAACCTCTGATTTAAAACTTGAAGTTTGTAACCATTAGTTATTCCCACTGCCTTATTAGTTTATTTACCGGAGATCCCGCAGCTCCAGGAGCACCGGGACGACCAGGGACTCCTGGACTCCCATCTATACCTGGAAAACCCTGTAAGACAGAAAGTGAGGGAGATATGATAAGTGAATGCAGGGAGTTCTTAAACAGAGTGCTAAACACAGCAATATGTTGGGGAAATGTCACTCTAGATGTCTGTTTGTGTTTTATTGATTTTTTGCAAGGGTTTCCAGCAAATTGTGAAGTAAGTCTTTATTTCAAGGGAATTTACACAATGAATTAAAGTGACAGAAACATTAATCACTACAGCATTCCATTAAATAACACAGCTGTAAGCGCAACAAGAGCTTTTGATGGTTAAAAAGAGGCACAAGCATCAAAAAGGCCACTGAGTAGTTAAAGACAGGCCAGAGAAAAATAAGGTAAAAACAAATAATAAGATAATTTAGGAACTAAGTTGACTTTTTGTTTAGAACAGCTTCAACAGTTTTGTTTGGAATGCTGTTCTAAGTTCCAGCGCCTGTTATAAGTTTCAGTGAGTATTTTTTAAATTATTACAGCAGTCTTTGTTTTTATTTCAACACATTAGGGTTAGCACTTTCATAAAATGTTTTGATTTAGAGGCAGCTTTTCTATGTGTATGTGTACGTATATGTATATGTGTATGCACAATGCTTAATCTATAATGAATGTATGAGACTCCTTATAAAATTATGTTTTCTTCAACATACTGTAGGTCCCCTGGTTTGTCTGCTATTTCTACTAGTTTATCTAACCTCTGCTTGTTACAAGAGAGCTGGCAGCAGTTACCTTCTCTGGTTAAAACAGATTTTGTTTCTGAAGAAAAACACGGTTTAAAAACGTTTTGGCGGATTAAGCACAACAGCAAAAAGTGGTGGATGAATATCGTGCAGATTTAGTTTGCCTTAGATATTAATGTACTGAGTGTGTGTTCTCACCCTTTCTCCTTTTTCTCCTTTCTGTCCTATTAATGGTCCCTCACTGCTTCCTGGCAGACCAGGGGATCCCTGAGGGCCTCTTGGGCCCTCACGACCAGGTATGCCATCACGGCCCTGACATACACACACACAAACACACACGTTTATAAAAATGAGGGTTCTAATTATAGTGTGGTACATAAATAATCTATCTGTATAACTTCCAGACAGAAAGTGACAAATGATGATTAACTCACAGGCTCTCCTTTTCGTCCAGACACCCCATCTGTCCCTCTTTCCCCCTAAAACCAAAACCAGCATTAATCAATAGTATCATATAATATAAAAATATCATACTGAAAATATTGAGAATATTTCTTGATTAATGCTCATGCACAAAAATATGATCCGTACAAAGTTAAAATAAATTAAATAAAATAATTATATGGTTTAGATGTTTCTACAAAAGCAAAATCTTACAAAATATTAATTTATTTATTGACTTAGCACCATAAACACAATGGAAGCATAAGTGGTAGTAAGTAAAAAACTTGTTTGGTTGTCCATCTCCATAATGGTGGCTTGTTAATTTACAGGCGGTGTATGCTAATTAGAGTTATGGAGACAATAAGGTTTAATATACTGTATAAACAGGCACTATTACGTTGTCACATATCTCTAAATGGTAACTTTACAGGAGAGGGAAAAAACATTATTAATTAGTAACTCAAGTAAATGAAACAAAGAAGTAACTCTGGACCATTCCTATAGGTGCATTCATGAAATTTTAATAAAATGTAAAAGGCAGCTGGCATTTTTAAATTCGCTAAACACCAAAAATGAAAATACAATGTTCCAATGACATATTAACATATTATTTATGTTATGTTCCAATAACATAAATAATATAAATAACAAATAATTCTATTGTTTTTTTTATCAGTGGACATGACTTGGGAGGGCACATAAAGGCGGGAACAAATGTCTGTATTACACTAGCAAATAATACAGGAACAGGTCACATGTCTTCAAGCAGTTCTGCTTACCATAATAATGAAATTATTGTGTATCTATAACCAAAACCGCTACAGTGGTTTAGCCACATTACTATGCACAGCATTTGTTTATAGTGCTTTAACAACACATACATATCTAGGTTTATTTACATATAGGCTTTTTTACCTTCTGTCCTGGTTCCCCCTTTTCACCCTATAAGAAAGGTAGAAACATTAATCACAACAATACATTTATGACAAAATAATTATTTTACATCTGTGTGCAGTTATTTACCGGGGGACACTGGGCAGTGCATTGCTCTGGAATAATGACCTTCACCAAACACATATAACACAAACCATCAAAAAACAGCCTGATATCACAGTTCAAAATTTCAAACTGAACATCACTTCAGTTATTTATATTCAGTTAATATGTTGATAAATCTAAAAAATTTAATGAAATAAAATGTTTTCATGTTACCGGGCCAGTAGTCCCTCTTGCAAGGCCACAGAGGAGGTCTGCCAGTTCCAGGTGCAGTCTGTAGAGATCGGCTGCGTCTCGAGCATACAACAGATTCTGAGTGCTGCCATCTGTAACAGCCCGACGCAGCTCCTCCAAGTCTGCACGCCCGATTCCTACGGCCAGCACTGTCACACCTGAGACACATGGGGTTGTCTGAACGTTATCCCAGAGACAGGACAATGTTCAGCTCTTTACAAATGATGTAAAAATATGCTATTTCTGTGTAGTCTCCTCTTCTCCACTAAAGACATAATCTCTCAATACTGCTGTCATATATTTTGATACGTACAGAATGTCATCTCACAAAACTGAGAGCTCAGAGATTTTTATTTAGTTTGTGTCACAAAATACCTTTGTGAACAAAAACGCATGCATTGGAATACAGGTCATATATCTAGACCTACATTGTTACTCTGATTAAGGAAAACGATGATAAGTGATTAATGATCTGAAGTGCAAGGCAGTATGATGCTTCTTTTATACAGTGATATAAAACATGGTAAGACAGAGACAGCTCCAATTCTACACGCTGATACATTTTACAGTGGCCAACGTGGACATGCACATGCCTTAATTACTTTCGGCCACTGCCAAAATCATTTCTGGCAAGAAAATTGGTTTGACCTCCTAGGTAACCCATGATGTATACTCTTCTTACATTTTACTTCATTATTTTCACTTGTAGCTTATTGAAACAACTGAAAAAAGTTTCTTCTAAATATTCAATCAATGCCACATTTGTGTTTGTACATTTATTTTATCATAATTAGAATGTGATGAAAAGTCATGGCTGTCAGGGAGGCGTCACCAGTCTTATCCACAAGACCAGTGTGACTGCAGGTTTTCATCCCTATCGAACACATCTCATATCACTAAACAGTTGAAGACTGAGACTAAATGATTAAACGCACTGGCCCTGGTGACCCCTGGTGTGCAATGTTGTTTTGTGGCAAAAAAAAATCCTTTAAAGTTTTTGTCATTTTTTTAAAAGGAAAAAGTCAGTATAGACTTAAGTAAGTATAGACTTAAACTTGATAACATACTGTAAACCTAAAGTAAATATAGAATAAATTATTATATACCCTCTTAAACAAAGTAAATAAAGGTAAATAAAATGATTCTATATAGATCCATGAACACATGATCCGATTTCAAAGAACCATTTCCATGCTTAAATGGCTCTTTGCATTATGAAATGTTTCTTCTGGTGCTGTATACGGTTCTACATAGAATCTTTTTGAAAATGGTTCTATACAGCACCAAAAAGTGTTCTGCTATTGTTACAAGCTTAACATCATAACAATATAACCATTTTCAAAAAGGTTCTTCCATATACAACACATTCTCCAATAATCTGAGGAACCGTTTCACCATGCAGAGAACCATTTAAGCATGGAAATGATTCAGGGTTCAATATAGAACCAATGTCTTTACTAAAGAACTTAAGGAACCATCTTTTTTTTAAGAATTTAGCAATGTAGTTAATTATGTGATTGTAATTACATATGAATAATTATGCAATATAAAAACATCTAGCAAATTTGCAATAGTAAATCTAGGCTTCTAAGTTAAAAGGGGAGTAAAGAGGGTGGAGACAGAGTGTAACGTACGCATGAGCAACTCACCAGAAGCCTTAACTGCAGCAGCAGCTCGGCTAAGATCATCAGTTGATTTTTCATCAGCAATAATGACGAGCACTCCCGGAACCTGAGGCCTTCGACCTGCATTCACACTTAGCGCAAAGCGATGAGTGAACGTCATCGCCTGACCTAAATACACACACATAATTTCACAATATCTTGTCAAACAGCATATGCACAAACCCAGACAAACAGATAACTACACAAAAAACTGTAACTGCAGAAACGTCTAAACAAAGTTTGATACCAAAAATCTACATAAGACCTACACACTGAACAAAGCACCAAGATCCCACACAGACCTATATTATTTCCTGGTTCATCAATAAAAGGGATAGATAGAATTTCCCGCAGAAGAGTTTCGCTGTTGCTATGCTGACGGAGGGGGAAGCGCAAACTGGGTTCATCACTGTAGACCACCACCCCCACCTGGAGTAAGAAAGCATTACATGTAGAAACACACAGTAATTTAGTACGCAACAATTACATTTACACATTCACCCAACAGCCCACCCACTATCCCTCCTACTCACTCGGTCTGTCACTAACTCACTCACCCACTAACCCACACACTCACTCACTCACTCATTCATTCACTCACTTGTTGGAGCTGATTATTGATATTAGTTTACATGCATTACAAGCTAACTAGCTAGGTACAAATGTGTTTCTCTGAGCCATTTAGCAACAGTCAGTTGGTAAAGCAGTAGGCTAAACTTCATAATAATGCACGGCTGTCAAATTTAATAAAAACTAGTTTACATGGAACAGGTCTACTGTATGAACAAACGTTTGACTTAGCTTTCTCATTTGTGACCTATAAGCCATAATGCTTTGAAAAGACTTTGGATATGGTCTTTGGATAACAGCAAGTAATCTAGCCTACTAGCTGAAGCATAATTAAAAAAAAAAAAAAAGTTAAGTATTAAGTTTAGGTATTTTAGCTGTAAGTAAAACATCATAAGGGTTATGCTCTTATATCACTGTAAAAAAGTACAGTAAACAGTTACAGTACTGGAACTTAGCTCCATCTGCTGTCCACACCAACCAAATTCATTCATGTGCGCTCTGGCCCAATTTAACCCTGAACCAGAGGGTACAAGTCACTGCGCCACCTAGACCCACCTGTGATTCCCTAGCGCCAATTGCAGTGAGGGATCCAGCAGCACTTGAAAGCAGAGACAGCAGAGGTTCCTCAAGAGCAGAGCGATCACGAGAGGCAGGAACCAGAAAAACCACATCCAAACGGCCATCCTCACACACTGAGAGGAAGAGAAAATCATATAGATCTCCCTAAGGTCAATCAAGCAGAGGAAATAGTTCTCAAACTCTGATTATGATATTTTGACATGGTTGTCAATATGATATATTTATTAAACATTATATTTATACTTTTATAACTAATGCTAATATTAGTTAACCCTTAGTTTGTGATTGCCAAGGATAAGTTAAGGTTATTACCAGCTATATCTAAAGCATGGCGTAATTTAATATAAATTACTTTTCAACTGTAGTTGAGTAAAACTAATAGTTCTGCTAAAGGGGGAATCTAAACTTTCAATCAATAGCAGAGGAGATATTTTATTACAATTTGAATTTGAGAAATCATTGTTATGAGCTTGTTTCATGGAAAGAAAAAAGTTATTTTTTTAAAAAATTTTTAAAATTTTCGTAATCAAAAACAAAAAATCTAGAGGTGCAAACTCAATCTCGTCAATGCAGAATGTAAAACAATGTAAATGTAATTCGTCACGTCATTAGTTATGTAATTATGTTGTATTAAAATAGTGTAGTTAATCAACTATCTGTAAAAACATGAATCATTTTAACCTATAAAAGTAAGTAAACTAGCTGCTTTAAAATTACAGAAAAAAAATTGAACATCAAATAGTAAGTTATCCTAACAGAACAACAATCATGGTGTTACATTCTGTTATACTCATTATTTGGAGTTCGATAAAATAACATATTTAAGGCAGTCCAGTTTTAAAAAAAAAAACAAAAAAAAACTCCAAATCAGTTTTTAAAATGCATTATTTTTAGGGCTGAGAAAAAACACGACACATTTATTCATCACCTCAGGGGCTTTTAGCGTAGAAGTAAACCTGTAAACATATGCCAAACAATTCTCATCTTGATAGGTAAAAAACAAAAGGGAAATTCTGTAACCTGTGCGCTCTTCCACGATGGCCTCAGGGCCGATGTTGTTGAAGAAGGACGGCTGCAGAGTGAAACGGTATCGACGGCCCAATCTCAGACCGGTCACACGGAATGAGCTAGTCGTACCAGGAAGAGTCAGTGTCTGAGCAGTGCCTGGGTCTAAAGCAATTACACTCAGTTACACACACTCAAACACACCTTTCTCTAAAACAACTCTCAGTGGTCATGCACGTCTCACCTCTCTCATCCTGCCAGCGCAGCGTGTATTCTGTGACGCCTGATACTGGATTCCAAAGCAGCAACACAGAGTTCTGTTTAATATCTGCCACCCTGAGGTCTGTAACACGCTGCAGTGAAGCTGAGAGAGCAACATATATAAAGTAAGACTGCAGTAATTTGCAAGACAAAAAAGATGTTGTGTCATAACAAAGGAATGCTGTCATTTTATTAGGGCTGTCAAACTTAAGTCGCTCACAAGCACATCAATCTGATTAATTATTAATGCTACTAATTTTTTTACTTTTACAAAATGTAAATCGAATATAAATATAATTCATTACATAACTAAGTTGAATTAATAATATCATTATTTAATTACATTTAAACAGTACAGCAATACAATAATAGTAACACTACACTTAAGGATTAGTTGGTAATTTAAGATAGAGTGCAAAAGTGAATAAACTAGCATAAGACACGTGTGTGTGGTTGTTATTATTCTGTACCGGTGTATTCTGTGATAGTGACAGCTTGACCTTCTCTGCCTCTTATCACAGGAGCCAATCGTATAATGTAACTCAAACCAGGGCGAAGTCCTTCCAGGCTGAATGAGGTTGCATCCCGGTCAATCAGACGACTTGTTTCAGCCTCGCCTAAAAAAAAAGCAAGCGTAAAACATTTGTGATGGAGCAGACTACGTGCTTGTACCATAAAATAATGACTTGAGTTATTGTTTAACATGCAGAAGTACCTTGTGAGGACCTCCAGTAGATTCTGTATCCATCAACTCCTCTCACTGCTCTCCAAACAATACGCAGTGCTCCTGGGGTTGACTCTGCTACACGCATACCCTCTACCCGATCCACTAGTGGTTCTAGTGTTGGAAAACACACAAACACAAATATATCCCATACGTAAACAAACATACATGAATATTATTATGCAATTTATTTATATATTTGCAAGCTCTTCATACATGGCATGCACATGGCATGACATCCTGTCATCAACACACTCTCCCAACACACGTACACGTTAACATGAACTATCCTAGAACCACTTGGAGGAAGATAATTTTCTTATATAGCTCCTAAACTCTGGAAAAGCATTCTAGAGAACATTAGAAATGCAAGCTCAACAGGTTGTTTTACATCCAGATTACAAACATTGTTTTAGGCTAATATGTGCCTTACAAGTTGTTTCTCCTGTTGTAATTGTCCTCATGTTCATTTGGAGTGTAGTGTTTTTCTCCCTCCAATGTTTTATATTTCTGTGTAAAGCACTTTGGATTTTGTAACTAAATTGAAAAGTGCTTTATAAATAAATATTACTGTCAGATTTTTGTCAAAGGCACAGAACACACCAACCTCCTCTAGTGTAGTACTGACCTGTAGTGACTTTGATAGAGACTGGAGGCCCCTCTCTGTTCTGGACCAGAGCCACAACCTGTACGTCATACTGAGCTCCTCCCTCCAGCTTCTTCAGATCCACTGATGTTATGTTACCACCAACCAGCTGAACCTGCTCCTCTCCACCTACATACACACACAGACGCATCAACTCAACAGCAAACGTGTACATCTGATAATTAAATAGAAATCAGAGGTCATCTCTGTTTTATATTTCATACATGGACAGGGTAGGATACTTCATATGAGCAAGCCACAGCAGGAGAAGACAGGCATACTATTCAGATGGGATTTTACATGGGGTGATGTTTATGACTAATTCACATGGATAAGAAATCTCGGTAGAAATTACAGACTGCTTGATTAATGCACTGTCAACATTGGTGCATTTAAAAAAAACGAAAACAATGTTGTCCTGCCACTTTACAGGTTTGGAGCTCCAATCAGACATATCAGCTTGATTTTCCAAAAAAGTTGGGACGCTGTGCAAAATGTAAATAAAAACAAAATGCAATGATGTGCAGATCATTTAAACCCTATTTTTAATTGACAATAGTACAAAGACAACATATCATGAGAAATGTTATTGTTTTTTGAAAAATACATGCACATTTTGAATTCGATGCCAACAACACGTTCCAAAAAAGTTGGGATGGGGGCATGTTTACCACTTTGTTTCATCACTTCTTCTTTTAACAACACTCTGTAAGCATTTGGGAACTGAGGAGAGCAATTTCTGTAATTTTGAAAGTGAAATGTTTTCCTATTCTTGCTTGACATAAGTTTTAACTGCTCAACAGTTCGGGGGCTCCTTTGTCGTATTTTTCGTTTGGCACCCGGACTCTTAATGCGAAGCCATGCTGCTGTAATACGTGCAGAATGTGGTTTGCCATTGTCTGGCTGAATAAGCAAGGCTTTCCCTGAAAAATATGCCGTCTGGATGTCAGCATATGTTGCCAAAACATGTATATATCGTTCAGCATTAATGGTGCCTTCACAGATGTGCACGTCACCAATGCCATGTGCACTAATGCACCCCTATACCATCATAAATACTGGCTTTTGAACTGTGCACTGATAACAAGCTGAGTGGTCTTTAGCCCGCAATTTCAATTTTTGATTTTATCGGACCACAAAACACTTTTCTACTTTGCCTCAGTCCATTTTAAATGAGCATAGGCCCAGAGAAGGTGGCAGTTTTTCTGGATCCTGTTTATATATGGTTTCTTCTTTGCATTTTAGAGTTTTAACTTGCATTTGTGGATACAGCGACAACCTGTTTTCACAGACAGTGGTTTTTAGAAGTGTTCCTGAGTCCATGCAATGATTTTCCATTTTGTCTGTTTTTAATGCAGTGCCCCCTGAAGGCCCAAAGATCATGGCCAGCAAATCATTGGCCTTGTCCTTTGCATACAAAGATTCCTCCAGATTCTCTGAATCTTTGAATGTTATTATGTACCGTTGATGATGAAAAGCAAAAGTTCTTTGCTATTTTATGTTGAGAAACATTTTTCTAGAATTGTTACACTATTTGATCGTGCAGTCTTTCACAGAGTGGTAAACCCCTCCTCATCTTTACTTCTGAAAGACTCAATCTTTCCACCAGGTGTTTTTTTTTTTTAGCATTACACAACTTTACCAGCCTTTAGTTGCCCCCGTCCCAACTTTTTTGGAACATGTTGTTGATATCAAATTCAAAATGGCCAAATATTTTTCAAAAAACAATAAAAATTCTCATTTTCAACATTTGATTTGTTGTCTTTGTACTATTTTCAATGAAATGTAGGGTTTAAATGATTTGCACATCATTGCATTTTGTTTTTATTTACGTTTTTTACGTTTTATTTACAGCATCCCAACCTTTTTGGAAATGGGGTTGTACATGTACATGCTTCTTTGAGTGCCTCCATACACAAAAAACTGTGAAAACTCCCTTTTCCACAAAATATGATAGAATATTGACTGCCTTGGCAATCCACACAGAACTAACATGGCCTGGTTTTAAAGTGTTACTACAAAATGAACATTGTAGAACATTAAAATTCTCAGTTCATTCTCAGTTCAGTTCTTGCAGTCCCAATGAGAGATTTGGTATGATGGACATTATTATGAGATAAGTACTGTTAACAATAATGGTTTGTACCACATGCAGTTCAGTTAAGTATAGTATCTTTACTTCTGTACTCTAACTGCTCGCTCACCGTCACTTCTCTTCCACAGCACTCTATATGCTGTTGCCCCCTGAACTCCAACCCAGCTGATCCTGACCACCTCTCCTCGTGGCTCGTGCTGTAAATCAGTAACACGTCCAACCACAACCCCTTCTGAGACTGAGGCCAAACAAGAAAACAGTTAGCTTAAGTAAGAAGAACACATGCAAAGGCTTCGTTAACATAAAACAGCTATTAATTCATACTTTGATTATATATAAGATCATATTGAAAAAGTTCATAAACAGCTGACAGGTTTCAGTGCTGATGAGTGCATAAAATCTTTGAGCTTTAGCAATATTCTCACACAATACTGTCCCAAACACTTCATAAATACTTACAAGTTGTGACATTGCTGTGTGTAACATTTTGAAAAAGCCAGGTGTCCCCAAACATTTGACAGGCAAGGTGTCTTTTTTCACATAGTAAAATTCATATTCACGTTACAATTAAATTCTCAAAGGAAGAACTACCCATTTCATTTGTTATAGAAGCTGATGTTTAATATAGCCTTTTTAAAGTGAACAGCAGACAACATGAGCTGTCCTATCCTGCCATGCGTGTTAAGTCAGTCTTCTACTTTCTGACATGCTACATGTGGTGACGATGTGTGGTTAGAGGTGGTAAGTGAGCTGGGACCTGTTCTGGTGTTCAGGGTGGCAGCAGGTCCCTCCCGGGAGCCAACAAGCGCAGAGACAGATATCCTGTAGGAGGACCTCTGTAAGAGACCATCAATGGTGTAGGACCTGGCATCAGCAGGTATGATCTGAGAGTTCTCCACACCTGAAGTTAGAGAAGACAGGATTAATTAAAATTTGCAATCACTATTCAGAAATATGGAATCAGTATATTTACAGTAATTCAATAATACAAAATTAATTTGTTCACAGGTAAATATATACTAATTCAAATGTGCTAGTCCTGTCCACCTAGGAAGCTCAAATTGCTGGACGCAGAAAAAAATATCCAGAATGATAAACAGACATGCAGATGTTTCTAAAATGACTGTATTTTAAAAGTAATTATAAAATCATAAGGCAGATAATAAAAATAAATGTGCACGGATACAGTTGAGCAAAAGTTTGGTTTTATTGATTTCACCAAATGAAAATAAGTACACATCCTCTACAGAAAACACACCTCTGCACATTTTAATGCACATTAAATATGTTTTTTTTGCTGAATTTAACATATAGGAAAAAATAAATGTATGTTTTATTTTTTTCCAATATGTTAAACTCAGTATCTGCAGAAAAATTGAAATTGTGCAATAAATTTTGCAGAAAAATGCAAATATTTAAGCTTTTCCTGTAGAGGATGTGTTAACTTATTTTTTTACTTAGAAAATCAACATAACGTATTCTGACAGCAGATTGTCAAAACTTTGCATACAACTATAATTTAAATATATTATTAATCATTTTAAATTATTAAATAATAAATAACATCAAGTCATATAAATAAGTTGATTTCATACTGATTAACAATAACTTATATTTACTTTTTTTTCAGTATTAATCTCTTATTACTTTACCAGCGCTCTTAACTCTAATTTCATGCCTACCATCACTCCGCCGCCAGGTGATTTTATAGCCTGTTGCTCTGCCTACAGGTGTCCAGGATATCTGAACACGCGTGGAGCTGACATCAATGATCTGCAGGCCTGTGACTGCGTATCCGCTCGTTCTAGTGGAGACGGTGGCCACGTCACCCACCCTGCCGTTACTCAAAGCAGCCACACCCACAACAACTGATTCATCAGGCTGGAGCCCTTCTATAGTAAAGGTACTGACATCTGCACCAAGCACACGGGTCTGCTCCGCATCTGTGAGAGACCGAGACAGCGAGTGAGTGAATGTGAGAGAGAGAGAGAGAGAATTTATCCATAAAACATTAAGTTAATTAATTTGGTTTGATTATTTTAGCACGATTAATATGACTAAAGGAACTATTTACATAGTAGTGGAAAACTAACAATAAAAACAAAGTGTCAAGCGTTTTTGGATTTTATGTTTACAAATAGCCTGACAATTTCATTTTGGACAAAAAAATGTATGCATACTTTATTGAATAGTATTATAAATATGATCGATTTACACGAACATTTACACCCGCATAGAACACGCCACATTTAAATATTTAAACTACTACACATAAATTACATTTATGTATGGTAAATCATACACTTACTATTGCCTTGTCTCCAGGTGACCCTGTAACCTGTTGCCTCGGTAACTCCAGACCATGCGATTCTTATCCGTCGACTGTTGGCGCTCACTACACGAAGGTTGGTCACCTTGCTTGGAATTTGTGCTGTCAAATATTTGGTAATGCAAAGAATGTAAGCAGGTACAAAAACACTCAATCATGCATTCATCCATCTATACATCTGTTCATACATCAATCCATCAATCATCAAACTATCCATACATTTGAGAAAAAAAATATATTTTGCTGCTCATTGAAGCAGTTCGTCTTTCACTGCTCCTGAAAGGTGAAATGTGCCAATGCAGAATCAGAGCTGGCCTCAATTCAAGGCACATCAACCAAAGTTAATATGAATGTTGGCAGCTTGACAGCTTGAGTAGTGCCAAGAGGCAATATCATTTATAATCTCACAAACAAAACAAGAAAGGACATGTGTACGCACACAGTGTGCTACCTGCTCTGCGCATGATGGACACTGATAAAAAATTAATTAGTTCTACGCTTAGTCCGCAGCTGGGACTGTCCGCACTGTTGCATCTAGAGATCTCCTGCCATGTATTCGGGACAGGATTCGCTACACACCCACAAAACGATAATATCACGACTCTGAACCATGATACAATCCTATTTCAATATTTAAAGTTTTGTTATATGGTAAGTATTGTGATCTGACACATTACGATATATAGAGATTCATCATTTTTGACTGCAAATGTTTTTTTTCCCAAAGAAAATGTTCTGTTCTATCTCATGAACACTCACTTAATCACTTAATTCTCACTTCAATCTTTTTACTGAAGCAAAAAAGAATTGTGAAGTAGACACTCAAAAAACACATTGTCCATAGCTTTCAACAGATGCTATTATTTGTGTAGAAGTAAGTCTTGCCTTATTGGACTGTTACTGATATATAATAGTGACCTTTCTAATTTCTGCCTGAATGGACATTGAACTGACATGCGGACCCAGTGAGTTATCCACTTCGCAGAGTGTTTCTAACAGTAACTCCAATGCGGGAAACCTTGATCTCACCAGAGGGTGAGATCATGCCATCTTGTGGATTAAGACAGAACTGCACTTTGGTAAACTCTAATTCTAGTAATCGGCTTAATACACATTAAATAGATTAATAATTTAAAAATAAAATTTTGCTACTTGTATTGATACAATTTTTTAACTCAAAATATTGGTACATCATACGGTGTTAATTTTTTCTCCCAACCCTGAGGGCTGAAAAATTCATTGTTTTTATACATTATTATTTATAGAAATTACAATTTGACAAAAGGGTGGTTTTCAAAATACAAGCGTTGCAATTTTAAATAAAGGCTACATTTTTTTTACATACAGTCTTACCAAGTTTTGAGTGGAAAAATTTAACATCATAACTCAGAGCTTATGAACGGGCATTCTTCTTCACACTACATTCAGAGTTCAAGCTTGAAGTGTGAAAAAATAGATGTGCTGATCTTCCTGGCATAGAGCCTTTAAAGAAAAGAGTCACATTTAAATCACAGTACCGGTCAGGAATTAGAAATTAGGCACAGTGTTTAGTGCTGTCGCCTCACAACAAGAGGGGCCTGGGTTCGATTCCCTGGCCAGGTGATCAGGGTCCTTTCTGTGTGGAGTTTGCATGTTCTCTCTGTGTTTGTGTGGGTTTCCTTCCACAGTTGAAAGACATGCAGCCAGGCAAACTAGATATGCTAAATTGGCCCTAGGTGTTTGTAAATGTGTATGTCTATGTGGGTGCCCTATGATGTACACCCTGTTCAGGGTTTCCTGCCTTCTGCCCTATGAGTGCAGACAGGCTCCAGCATCCTTTTTGGCCCAGGAGGAAAAGAGATTTGAAAATGTGTGCGTATTTCCAGTCCTGTCAAGGCACACTTGATGCAGCTTATTAAAGTCTTCAGGAAGGTCTGAATATTTAAACCCATATTTAAGCTTAGGACTGCAACTGAACTTTACAGGGGTAGAGACAGACATCCCAGTCTATATTTCCCAGTCAATATATATTTTAATAAACTATAAAATAATTTTTTTAATCTAATTATTCAGTGTCTTCATTCAGTTCCTGACTCAGTGGGTTTCAAGCAAGGAAAGGACAATTAAACAGGCAAGACTGCATCTTTTTTTCATTGGTCAGGTTTAGAATTTAAAAAAAAGCTGATGGTCCTCAGACAGATTTGTTTGGGCAAAATGGCTTATCCTGTTTACACACTCCAACATGAAAGAACTCTTATTTCAACACATAGGCAGATAGACAACCAAACAGACATATACACACCTGCTTTGATGTAGACAGTGACTGGATCTCCCTCATTGTAGCCCACCAATGCAGTCACACTTACAGAGTAAGACACACCTCCTTGAAGGTCAGTTAGATCAAGGGTCGTCTGGTTTCCAGGAACAACCCTGCTTACCTCTACCCCAGCTGGAAAAGGACGGACAAGACTATGTTAACAGATTCTATACAAATAAGGCAAAATATAAATCGCTTAACCTTTAATATTTAAAAAATATAATAAAAAGATCAGAAATCATACAAAACAAAGCATAAACTGCTCCTATATTTCTTAGCTCAGCATTCTGATTTCATCTTATTTAACTTTGTGCACTGAATACAGTGATACATTACATTTTCTTCATTCAAATGTGTACATAACTTCAGCATTCATAAAACAATAAAATATTTCAATATAGTTATTGCCCAAATGGAGTACATTTTATTAACATGGAAATTACGTACACATTTGAATCAGCTAAATTTAATGCGTCCCTTTTTCAGTGTAGATATAAATTAATTCACGCTCACCATAAACATTTGTTATGTTAATGTTTTCTTACACTGAGTGTTGAGGATGCGGATGTTGTACTGTGTTGCCCCTGCGACCCCTGTCCAGCCCAGCCGCACATTGCTGCCAAACGACTCCAACACACGGAGATTGGAGACTCTACCAACCGGCTGGTCCACTAAACACAATATTCACACAGTAAGAACTGAATAAAAAACACAAAATACACATATGCAATTTCACATCAAACGGCCATATCTGAAAACATCTTTTTCAAGGAAATCATCATCAGTATCAGCAGGCACTGGCACCTGTATTCTGTACATGGCAACAATATTGTATAAATTTACACTGGCTGACAGCTCTGACCTGTTGACTCAGTGGAGATGTATGTGGCCTCCTCTCGTCCATCGTAGAGTGTGTACAGAGTTATGATGTAATCAGTACTTGGCTGCAGACCTCTTATCTCATAGCTTGTGGTGTCCTTAGAGAAAGTCTGTTTCTGAGTCCTGCTCCCTGTGATTTGAGAAATAAAATCCTTACATATAAAAAATATATTACATTAATAAATATTCTGTTTAAATGATGTTTTGTACTGAATTTACTACAAAACATTGTGCAAGGTTTGATAGAAAGTTACTTAATACACCTTAGCTTTAGGAAATCCCATTAACTTTGTTTCGAAACATAAATTTAAACAAATGGCTTCTATTAACTTCATAACAGTTCAGTCACTGTAGAAAGAGACATCCGGTTACCTATGTTTATATTTACAATTTTACAGTTATCTCAATATTTGTATTTTTTTTCACGTTTGGTTATTTAAATGGTCAAATATTTACAAATGTCTCTATTGTGATAGTAAAAGATGCGGTAGATTGGATGTGAAGAAAGTGTACCATGTAGGCATGTAATGAAATATAATTGGATGGGGTATGCAGGTTTTTGCTATTATGGCAGTAAAAAGCAGTAAAATACATTGAAATTATTTATTTTTAACACCAAAAATCAACTAGAATTCAAATAAATATGAAATTATATCTAGCACTACAGCACTATGTACATGGTTATTAGAATTATTACAATTGGAAACAGCATTATGATCACTTAGTTTTATACAGTGGTATATTAATAAAAAATGGTACCCGTCCTACTCCTTTGCACTATGTGTAATGTTGTCTGCAGGTGTGCGTTTTTTGTGACTCACTGTCTCCTTCTTTCCACCACTCCAGCCGGTAGCCCCTGGCTGTTTGTATGAAGTTCCAGGTCAGCCTGATGCTGGTGGGTCCTGTAGTGGTGGCTTTTAAAACCTGCTGCTCCAAACGTTCTGAAGCACAACCACATTATAAATGTTTTAGCCTTCTTTATATACAAGCATATACTCATTCAGGGCTGTGTGACTCATTAAAAGAGGCTCTCAGTTTAATAATGATTCTGTTGCTTGAATTGCCAGACGTTGAGTCAGCATTTGAATGAAAAACACACCGTGGTGTGTCAGTCTGCGTACCTATCTTGAAACGTGCAGTTGCGGCAGCCCCCTCTGCTTCTCCGTTGTACAGAGCAATGACTGTAACAATATATTCTGTGTCTGGGAGCAAATTCACTAGAGTATGAGCCTCACTGTCACCTCTCACCTCTACAGTCTCTACATCACTTCCTGAAACAAAAAAAAAAAAAAA
>JAILXH010202737.1:966-17241 GCA_023558415.1 Piaractus mesopotamicus
ATGCCAGATTAATCTGAATGTGATTTTGTTGCAGCTTGTCTGTAAAGCATTTCACAGCCCATCTTGTTTGCCTGATTACATTTTGTTTCTGGCTAATTCCAGTGTGTTTAGTGTTTTCACCATCACAGCTGCCAACCAAAAAGCTTGCTCTAGGGCAATGACAGGTTCAGAATTTGGTGTAGGCCTGCTGTCACACTCTTCTTCAGAGTCTGACTAAAGGGGCGGCAGGTCAGATATTGTCTTATAGAAGTTACCTAATGTTCACATTTTCTGTTTTAATCAATACTAGTAAGAAACATAATGTAGAAACATAATGATTAGCTGCTGCATAAAGTGAGTCGTTACTTAGTAGCAAGTGGAATTGTGTTCAGCAGAATAGTGTCCAGCAGAAACATACAGTTATGTGAAAAAAACCATGTTGTTATTAAAAATAATAGATAAAGATGGGTTAAACGCTTCTCAACCAATCAGATTTTACGGTTGGAACTAACTGTGGTAAAATGTTAGCTACATGAGCTAAATTCATTTGGCAAACCTTGGACACCAAACATGTTTTGCCTGAACAGCTACATTGATTTGTTCCCCCAAGCTTGAATTGGTTTTAGACAAACATTGTGCAAATCTAGGATTTTCTCAAATGTCTCCAAACACTGCACATATGAGAATGCAACTGTAGCCACAATATGTGACCCGACAAAGGCAGCTGCATGCAGTCACAAAGAAGCTTTGCCAGGGGCCATTTTGTGGAAGAGGAAACTGCTGTGTGCATTGCTGACAGCAGAAACTGGGAGTGACTGCTTCTCCTGATCTCTTCAGTCTCTTCATGCTGTTCCTCTGGAGCCTCCTGTTTTTTTGCACCTTGATGACCCGTACCCACTTATTTTCCCACCTGCTGTCCCCTCTGCCAAGTACGCCGGCTTGCTGTAGCTTGCTAGGCCTGTTGCCATGACAATGACTCGTGCAGGTTGCTCAGCACGTGGCAGTAGCGTGTGTGTTTGTGCGCCTGTTTTCACCATTAAATCCGGCAGGCCTTCTGTCGAGAAGGAAAAGAGCTCTGACTGAAGCCGCAAAATACAGACACGCTGTCAGCACTGCGATCGTTAGACTGGCGAGACTCACAGGAACTTCAGAAGATAGAGAGGAGATGACTGCGATCTCAGCGGCTAACAGCAGCTCAATCTGAGTCTTACTCACCCCCAAATCGCCATTTAATGAGGCCGTTAGTGAGTGTCTATTTCCCCCGAAGGAGAGACAACATACTTACACAAGATCGCATGCAATTTCATGCAATCATATACACATACATTAAAGCTGTTTAATGTCTACCAGAGCGGACCTCCTGAGTCAGGAGAGGCTGAGACTTAAGACATTCTTGAAAATAAAGACATTAAAAAGGGTTCTTTAGGGCGAAGCTTTAGAAGAGCTACCTTTCGGTGGATTACTCCTTAAAAAACTGTTGCGAATGAGATGGTTGAGTGTGAAGAGCCTTGGCATAAATAAAAACGGTTCTATACCAATAAAGGTTTTCTAGAACCATGCATCCAACCCAAGAACCATTTAGGAACCTTTAAGAGTGGATGGATGTCAAGCATGCAAAGAAAATGATCTGTCCTTTCGTTTCTCTAAATAAATATGGATTGAAGAAGATACTGATTTTCCCCACATTCATAATGCTCTGCTGACATCCTTGTCCAAAATTGTACGTTTTTCAGAACAGCTTGCTCCTCGTAATGTGTCCCTTGACAGATGGGGATCGTGTTTAGAATGTAGTCTGCATGCCAAAAGCACACTGAATAAAGTAATGCAATAAATTTGAGTTGATTCAAATGCGTGCACAATTTCCACATAAATAAAATATATTACATCAACGCTGTTATTGCCAGAGGTAAATAAACTGAAGAACAGCATTGTGTTGATGTGATATATTTTATTCATGTGGAAATGATGTACATATTGGAATCAAGTAAACTCAACGCATCACTTTTTTTCAGTTCCAAGAACAGAACTGATCTTCTCTGAAGTGTAGTTCCTCTGCAGTTCCTCACCCATATCATCTTAGTCCAGACACTGACAGTCCGATAAATTATCTACAGCCTGCGTCAATCCACACGCAGCAAGCTCAGCAAGTCCTCCACGGTGTGTCAGGTGATCCTGTGCTAAAATAGGAGCACACAGAGGATGAAGAGATGATGACGATGAATAGAGAAGATGACAGGAATAGTGTGACTGGACTGGAAAAGGAGAGGATCAAAGAGACCGCCGCTTCCTGCTAAACGCTCTGGGGACGCAGAGTCTTTCTCTTTCTCCTTCTCCCTCTCTCTATCTCTCTCTTTCTTTCTCTCTCTCACTGGAGCAATTAGATGCCTAAGCCGTCACCGTATCCCTCTGTTTCCCCACCAACACACAGCCACGCTCTTTCATCTTCCAGGAAGCGTGGATGCCCCCTCCCCAAGTCTAACCCAGCCTTGCAAAGCCTCTCCCTTTCTCATCTGTTCCACTCATTCTCAACCACACCCAGAATTACCAACCTTAGATTTGGTTTTACTGATCAGACTGGTTGATTTGGACTAGATTTTAGTGACGTCTCTTAGTTTTTAGCTCCAAAAATGTTAAAAATAGAAAAAAAAAAAGTTTAGTTTAAAATGCTACCATGTCTCTGTGCATCTCTCATACCAGCACAAGCATTGAAAAGTGATTTTTGCACCATATGCATTAAGCATTTTTATGGCCATATTATCTATATATATATCCATATTCATATTATCTGGGCCCTTCCTCTTTACATATTAAAATCCATAAAGGCAGAATGAAATGAGCACAATTTAACTTTTTTAGAGGATTTTCACTTACTGTGTCACCATATTTCAAAACTACTATCACTTTTGTATATACGACTATACATAAGCGTGAAGAGACTTCACAGAAGAATAGATCTGTTCTCAGAACCTTAAAAAGTAATGCGTTGAGGTCACTATATTCAAATATATCCATGATTGTGATGTAAATTTGTTAAAATAAAACAGACGAGTAAAGCACCATGGTTCTCACTGTAAATCTGCAGCTTAAAACTGCCATATGTAAGATTTTTTTTTTTGTTAAAATTGAAAAAAGTAACATTACTGCTTCACAAAAAAAATCAGGTCCCTGCACTGCTGCGAGTCACCTTGTAAGCCTAAATTGATCGTTTAAAAACTTGTGTAGCATAGGTGCTATTCATTTCTTAAATGTGAAGTGATGTCTTTTCGATTGTCAGGCACATTGCGCTCTTACCCTCCTATGCTCTTCAGAAGTTTGTAGATGTTCATAAATAGGAGGAAAGTTTGATGGCAGTCAGAATTTGAGAGGCTAGTAGGTTAGAAATGTGATTTATTTTGCAGGTTTACAGACATTACAGATTTTTTCTGTGGCACCCCTGCCCCCATTGCCCATGACAGGTTGCTGGTCGTGGTGTCAGCTGAGCATGCTGCAGCCACATCTCCAATGCAGAGCCCCTCTGAAGTGCCTGGGATCATTAGCGAACACTCATGCCATGCACATAAACTCCCTCTCCATATCGCTCGCCAATACGTGACCCTTCCAAGGATTCTGACTACAGCACCTGTTAGAGTCTCACATAATCAGCGTGTGTGCAGAAAGAGAACGGCGCGTGTGGTCAGAGAGGAGGGGAGTGTGCCAAAGCCAGGCTCTGCCACCTGCCCCTCGCTCAGACCCGCTGGAGTCTTCATGCCATCTCTGTCCTCTTAAACTCCACACAGGGGCCTACTGTCTGCCTGTGCCCGACTGGCACTTGTGCTTTCTTTGGAGGCTTTTAGAATTCCTAGGACGCTTGGTAGATTGCTAGTTTTGTGGCAGAGCGTGACTCAGTAACAGAGCTGGACTGGTATTTTGGCTTGCCTTTAGCATGTGCATTTAGCATGACTAGATCTAGAGGTTTTCCAGTATTTTGGATGAGCTGTTGACTTTGATTCATACTCTGTGTCAAACATTGAAAAGATGCAAAATTACTACCGGTTTTCCAGGGTGAGCGAGGGATGCCTGGAATGCCTGGGAAACAAGGACCGAAGGTAGTTTGCCTGGAATTTGCTTTAACCATCCACTATGTTAGCCACAAGCCCACAGATTAATGTATTTTGTGTCTAATCTTAGTGACCATTTGCCACAAATTATCAAACACATTCTCCACCTTCCAGCAGGACATGCTCAGATGGCTTACACTCAAAAAAACACATGAACTTAATTTCATACAGTGTTTCCATTCAGTCAAATATAATAGAATCAACATATACACTTTTTATTCCCTCAACATAGAAAGCAGCTGCAGTGTTGATCTGTTTAGTGCTAGTGTTGACATATTTTCAGTTTCTAACCCCTTTGGGTTTTTTTGAGTGGCCAGTATTCATCCCACATGCTTTCTGAGGAAGCATACCGTAGAAGAAATGGTCAGCAGGATATGAGTGTCCCCACAGTTAGCTACAGTAATTATATAGTAATAACTGTGCATGACAGAATTACTTTTACATTGGAGACTCATAAAAGCATGGTATATGTGTTCCTCTCTCCATCTGTATTTATTAGCTTGGTAGGGCATGTCGAAGACTCTGGGTGCATGTAACACAACCCCAGCTGTGTCTGTAGATCACTAGCATGGTGTTTGCTCATTAGTCAAAGCTAACCCAGTCACGAAATAAATAACCATCATGTGTTCTTTACTATGAATAACATGGCAATAGTGGGCAGCTCATCGTGGTGGTTCCAGTGATCAGCTATTTGCGTGCTTGGAACATGCAAAGCCTGACAAGCTGATCTAAATATTGACATCAAAGCATGTTGCCTAATTACTGCGATAGAAATAATGGCGTCTGATAGTCGCAGAGGGTTTACAGTTAATGTCAACGTTGTTTGTTTCGGCCCATGCGATTTGTGTTGACACTGCATGTATGAAAAAGTGACCATGATTACAAAAAATGATCCACAGATCTGTTGATGAAATGAGGCAAAGCCTGGAGTGTGGGAAAACCATGTTGTGTTTGTCGAGTTTCAGAGTTCAGGAATAAGTCGTGTCTGCTTACGTTTTTTGCTTCTCTCTCCTCTGTACCACGTCCTTCATGTTTTCTGTTATTGACCTTGCTGGTCACTCTATTCAGGGAGAGGCTGGTATTCCAGGGGCTCCTGGGCGAAAGGTAAAGCCAAAATTTAGGTAGACACAATACAACAATAAAAAAAGTGTCCACATTGAATTGAACTAAGACAAATAATGACATTTTCTGTCATCGTAAAGGGTCAGGCAGGTCTTCCCGGTATTCCTGGGAAGCGAGGATATAAGGTAGGCCTGAAATAGACATGAAATTAGCATGAGGTTCACTAAAGATCAATGACCATGCTGTGTGCAACTCGGTGTTACTGTGAGTTTGTGCTTCACTGTTTGACCATCAGATGAATGTGAATTCCCTTTGGTGTTACTGAGAGAACATATTCCACATGTTGCTCATTAGTTTCATGAACTTGTGTCTTTCCCACATGCATGACAGAGCACTGTGTGTGAAACAGTGGCCTGATTTTGCACAGTGGAAATGCCTTAATTACTGTCCTCTGTAATCTTTGAATGTTGTAAAAAAAATATTTTTTGAGCTTGATGTGTTTTGTGTACTTGGGCCTTGTGTTTTACTGCTGATTGGAGACATTGGACTGAGAGTGAAGTAAAAATTGTTGTTTTCGTTACTGTGTAATAAAAGGACCTTACACAATGCAATATACTTCTACTGTTGACAACTACCGCATGATAGAAGTAATCTTTTTGAAACCAAACTGGATATCTGTTTGTCTCTCACCTCTCTACAGGGCGAAAAGGGCGAGCCTAGCTCTTCAGGAATTGCTGTGAAAGGAGAACCAGGAGCACCAGGATTACCTGGACCCAAGGTAAGCTACCAAGATGGGTAAAAGACAAGCATCTTATGAGCTTGTATCTTAATCAGCTTCGTAAGTGATCAGCTTTTCTTTTTTTTTTTTTACAGGGTGAAAAAGGTGATCATGGCACTAAGGTTAGCAGCACTTCCTATTGCTAGTCCTTTGGTGATGAACATGATACACTGACTTTTTGTTCTGATGTTCTGATTGCCAAGTCAGTATGATTGACCATGTTCTCCCCTGTCTGCCAACAGGGTGAAGCAGGACCTGAAGGCCCATCTGGACCAAGAGTGAGTTACAACATGAACCCTTTAAAAAGGCAGATCATTTGAGTGCAGTTCATGTTCTTTTAAGCTGTATATGTATGTTTTCTCTTTTTTGCTTAATAGGGTCCTCCAGGCCCAGCAGGAGAACCAGGAAAAACATTAATTAACAACAATGAGAACGTATGTTATCCTTCTTATCTGTGTCTGTGAATATTTATTTGTTTTTTGGTGCTCTGATATAGATAGAGGAACCTTATTAAGTTCTTTAATATTTCTTTTCAGGACATTCGTAATGTGCATTTAATGGTAAGTGTTCACGTCACTAAAAAGGCAGGGTGCATACATATTAATGATGGTAAAAAAAAATGAATACAACGATGTATTTGAATGAATGTTTTTGTGTGACTATAGGGCCCACCTGGTCTACCTGGCCCTCCAGGTCCTCCTGGTTTACCTGGCACCAAGGTAGAGGACTTTTTAGGTTCTCACTGTTGTCTATTGATTTAACAGTTCATTTTCTTAAGATTTCATTTACATTTTTTTTAAAACACTTGATGTTCAGGGTGAAGTCGGACTTCCTGGTCCTCCTGGTCTTGATGGAGAAAAGGTACAGATCAGGTTCAGGTGTTTTCATTACATTAAAAGTAGTCATTCTTGGTTTCTTGGTCTGTTGGTGATGGTGGTTATTCAAAGCAGATGACTGATTTTGGTGAATGTCTCAGGGTCCTCGGGGGAAACCAGGAGAGACAGGACCCATTGGCCCACCAGGGCCTGAGGGGCCACGAGGAGAGGGCGGAGTCATGGGCTTCCCTGGGCCTAAAGGAGATAAAGGAGACATGGGTCCTTCTGGATCACCTGTAAGTGCTGAGAGAACCTATGACATTTCCTACTTACCCAAATACAAGTGCTGTCAGAGAAAATATATTTTATATCAAATCTCTGAAGGCTTTTTGCATGATCGAAGCTGTATAAAGCCTATATTGCTCTTGCAGCCACTAAAGTATGCAAAATTTGGTTGATTGGAAGCAAACACAGTGATTGAAGTTTGTGGCATTTAAGATTGCACTTTATTTAAGGTGCCATAATCTCAGTATTTTATCTTTTGAACTTACTCATTGACCAATGTCATTCGAATCCCTCAAAATTGCCCATCCTGGCAGCACTTAACCTCTATCTCATCATTCCTTCCCCGTTCTGTAGGGTTTAGATGGCCCTACTGGCGAAAAAGGGGTTGCAGGGCCTCCTGGCCCCATTGGATTACCAGGCTCAATGGTACGCAGTGGTGCCCATCAAGAAGAAGAATGTTGTTGTGGCATCAGATGACACCAGTGTGCAAATGTGTTGTGATGTTATTTCATTAAGTCATGATGTATGTTAGTGAAATGGTTGAACAAGCATTTTTGTTACCTGCTTCTTCAGGGTCAGAAAGGTGAACCTGGAGAGAAGGGAGAAAAAGCAGACTTGGTAAATATTCTCTTCTATTTTTAAGAATTATGTAATGCAACTGTACATTCTGTTTTCCAAACTTGCGCTTGGTAACAGGTGGGCCAATGTTTGGTTTGGCAGCAAAGGTTGTATCTGAACAACCACCCAAGCTAAAATGTAGCAGTATGTTTACCTTGTTGCACTGCTTTGAGAGTTCTGAATTGGGCTATCACTGTGTAATAATGCTACTTTGCCTTCTCAATTTTTCTTAGGTCTATGGGCCTCCAGGACCTCCAGGGCCTGCAGGGCCAGTTGGGCCAATGGTGAGGATAATGTACACTTTTTGGGATAACATCATACCTGGTCAAATTATGTCTATATGAATGTTATATATATTCTGTTCAGTAGTAAGTAGAGTTCTGTAGGTTAGGTACAAACACTATGGTTTTTACATCAATAATTACACTGATCACTACCAATATTGTAACAAGCATTCCAAAATACGTCAGCAATGTACCAATGTTCCCAAGCCCAGGCCAGAGAAAATGAACTACATACATGGAAAAATCTTTAAAACTTTAGAGTTAAGTTATTTGATTGTTTTGGCCTGTCTCCTTCCTGGAACCTACAAAGCATTTGTAATTTGGAGTGTCATTAAGACAGATAGACTAGCGGAGAGATTTATTCATGTCCCAGAGTAAGTACCTCTACAGTGCAGCTATACAGGAGATTTACAGCATCCCCTAGGATTAATGTTTGCATTTACCTTTTTGTCATTTACAATGATGTCCTGCACATACTTCAGTCATAATTAAAGACATGATTCAAATACCCATTTTCATATACTTTTCAGGGATCTCCAGGATTGCCAGGGCCAAAGGTGAGAATGTCTCTTTACTGCAGTATTGATTACACAGTCATGTAAGGACTTCATGTAGATAATAAACCTCACAGGCCAAAGTAATCATCTGCTTGTCTTCGCCAGGGGGAGGCAGGAGTGGGTCTGAGAGGAGAGAAGGGAGCTTCTGGACAGAAAGGAGAAAAAGGAGACAGGGGCCACCTTGGACTCCCTGTAAGTACAATCCTGTAACACAGTACTTATACTATGTATAGTATGGTATAGTATGGTATGGTAATGTAGTTACAATAATAATAATGATGACATATAGAACAGTATAAAGGGACCAAGTCAAATCAGTTTAATTTAAATAGGCTATTGTTTAACATATGAGCTCCTCTCCGTTTTTAATTCAGTATAACATCAGTTCAACTTTTATCTCATCTAAAGAGAAAATCCTTCGTGTTAGAGTTGATGTGACTAATGTCACCATGATATGACTAATATGCTGGTGCTTTCTGTGGCGTTGACACTGGGCTTCATTTGCTAATGGCTTATTGGTTGCAGTGGTGTCAGGTTGCATGGATCAGTGAGTGTCCTTGTGTTTACTGAGCAGTCATGGCCAGATGTACTTTGAGTCATTTTATAGCTTGCAACCATTCATACTGAGAAGTAACTTTCCAGTGACAACATTATTTTGGTGATTCCTGCAGGCCAGGTATAAAATTACACACAGTGACTTTGATTTGACCACCCAGATTTGTTTTGGGCATGTCTCTACTGCTCTTACTAGCAAAGTAGCAGGTTTAGGCTGTGTGTTTAGGTGACATAAATGAAATACAGTTATTGACTTGAGAATGGATAATGTATTGTTAGTGAGTCACTGAAGCAAATTTCTTCTTCAAATGGTTAACACCTGGGACCAACTAAAGCCTTTGGTAGTATTTGATTTGACCACTCTGGAATTAAAGCTAAAATTCTTGGCACCATTGTTTTTTGCTTGTTGAAAACGTGGAAAGAACTAAGGACAATAAGTTATAAGTAAAGTTACTAAGTACCTAACGAACTAAGTACAGTAAGTTTTAAGTAAAGTTACTCAGTACCTAACGAACTAAGTACAGTAAGTTTTAAGTAAAGTTACTAAGTACCTAACGAACTAAGTACAGTAAGTTTTAAGTAAAGTTACTAAGTACCTAACAAACTAGGTACAGTAAGTTTTAGCAAAGTGTTAAACTAGCAATTTTTAATGAAACTGAATAAAATTACTGCTTCCCACCAAGCAGAGATAAAGAACTTGTGGTGGTCATTCTTGGTCAGAGATGGAAGGCTGATTGCTTATCCGTAAATAAAATACATACAGATTACATAAATCTTTATGGAATTAAATACATTTGTACTTATTCCAATGGTATTTGTTATCAGGGAAGTTGGCAGCTGAGTGGACCTAAACTTGCATACATCTGCACTCTCTTACCACATGCGCTTGTGGATTGTAAAATATTTGAGAGTTTGATGTGTGAGAGCCCTAGTCCACCACCGCTTTTGCAACAGTGACTCACTTCTATATATTGTCCTTTGCATTATTATATCATAATGTTTACTATTATGAAATGGCATGCAGTAGATTACATTCAATGTCAGTCTTAGGGGTCCTTTTCCTAACTTTTGGTGAATTCTTTTGGTGTTAAAGTCATTGATAAACTTGTTCTAGTCACACCATCAATGGCACAGTAACTCCTTTTGCACTTAAACAGACTTTCATGCCACAAATTAAACATTTAGTTCAGAAAGATACACTGATAAATAATAATGATCCTCTGCCGACATCATAATGTTTAATTGTAATGTCATAATGCATTGCAATGTTTTTAGAGATGCATACTGTGTAAATTCCTGGACCTTTGCTGTGTTTCTTTAATATCACCAGCTACTGTGCTTTGATGAAATAATATGTCATACTTTATTATAACCAGTTAAGCAGTTTTCTAAACTATAGCAGCAGAATACAAGGACAATTGGAAACGGTACCAATCTGTTACCCAGCGTCAGACTGATACCAACAGAAAATGTTGGATCGTATATCGCTAGAAACAAAGAACAGATCCAATTCTTTAATAAATTTAGCCATATGTTGCTTGTAGCCAAATCACATGTAGCCTAATAAGAACAAAAAGTAGCTAGTTGAGTGTTATACTACAATTACAGTTACTCTAAAGCCCTTTGCCCTCTAAAGTACTATTCCGATGAGATTAGTTTTCCATGGGCAGGTGGGGTAATGCAGTTCTACCACAAGATGTACTGCATAAAATCAACATCAACATTACTGCATAAAATCAACAACATTACTGCATAAAATTAACAATTTTTAAAATCATTTTACATGTTTAAATGTTGAAAGTAATACACTTGAGCTAGGACAATACACAGGAGCTTGGTTTGGGCCACAGAGAATAAAAGTAAATGCTTCCTTAAGTACCTCCATACTTAGGAAAAACTCCTTTTCCACATGATATGATGGAAAATTAACAACATGGCAATTTGCATGGGGTTGATTTCTTAGTAGATTAAAGCCAGGAGCATGCAGTTCATTAAAAGGACAGACGTGGCAGGAATTAAATAAGACTTCAATCACTTAGAAGTGTTGATTAAAAATTACACTATCCCCCGATTACACACCCCTTCTAATTAGTGCATTCAGTTCCTTTAAGGTGCACTCATTGCTTACACAGGCATTTAACTGTGCACACACAGCTTGTATAATCTCCACAGAAAAGCATTGCTAGTAGAATGGGAAGCTTTGGAGCAGCTGCACATGAGCCTAAGATTACCATGCCAAAGGCAAGCATGAGCTATACAGGTATAAAGCTTCACCAGCATTGGGCTGTCGAGCAGCGGAATAGTCTTCTCTAGAGTGATGGAGCTCCATCCAACACATTTGGGATGAGTTGGAGTGGAGTTGGTCATCCATAACTAATCATCCAACATCAGTACCTGACCTCACTAATGCTCTTGTGGCTGAATGCAGTCAACTCCTCACAGCAGTTATCCAACATCTAGTGTAAACCCTTCGCAGAATGGTACAGGCTGTTACTGAATTCAATTCATGTTAAAATAAATTATTCTGAAACTTACTTTAAAAAAAAAAAAATCAGATCAATATCGGTATCAGCTGATACTCCACGTTTCAGTATTGGTATTTACACTGGAAAAATAAAGGTGGCGTTGTGCTATCTGTAGTTAAAAGGAGTTACTGTCTATTTCTCACATCATCATCCACACTGTCACTCCTCCATCAAACCTAGTTTTGTTTTTTATGTCACACGAGTCACTGCTTCACTCACCCCCTCGTCTCCTCCCCACACTCCTCCCCCACTCCCCCCCACCATCTCCATCTCTCCTCTCTGCTCTCTAACTGTTTACACACTGTCCAGGGGGCTCATGGTTTAGACGGCAAGCCTGGTCCAGTGGTGAGTGGCGCAAGACCCGTTCCCCTCACCCCGCTCTCATCTCTCTCTCCTCTCCCCATCTTCTCCTTCTGCCTCCACAGCCTGCCTGCTGCTGCCTGTCTCTGTGCATTTGTATCCGTCTGTCTGCTTGCCTGTCCTTCTCTCTGCCTGTCTCTGTCTTTCTCGTTGTCTGCTGGTCAAGGCCTTTGTTTTTAGACTCTTCATGAGGGCTGTACTGGCATGAGATGACTTTGAGATGACGTCGCCTCTAAGCCTGTTTTGCTGTGTCCAGAGAAGGCCACTCAGTTTGTTTCTCAAGCTGTCAGTACTTGGCCGACTGATTGGGAGCATGGGTAAAGGCTGATAAACAAAACACGTGGACAGTTCCAATGCAAGGATGAATAGGCTTCATGCTGAGCTTCCATGTCCTTCCAGCCCACCATATTTGGTCTTTAAACAGGCCTGACCTCTGATAACCACATGCCACAAGAGCTGTATTCTTTTAAACAGAAAAGCTTTGACCTTGTGATGTCATACCAGGAGAGCATGCTGGGATGCGGCTGCATGTAGTATTGTTACAGAATGGCATATCCTGGATGAGAAGACTGCAAGAAAAGCAAAAAAAAGTCCAGAAACCACAGCTGAAGATGGATTCATCATTATCTTTTGTGTGTCTGTTTATTACCCAGTAGATCAATAATCTTTACAATCTTGGTAGAGCCTTTAAAGGGGAATTTACAATTTCAACAGGTCAAGATTTACAAAAAGTCATTCAGAGTGATTAGTTGTGTAGTTTACCAGAGAAAGGGAGTGACTTGGATTACTGTACAGTGGTGATGATAGGAACCATGGGTTGAGATGTCTACAACACAAATATAGCCATTTTATTTACTATTCAAAATGACCAGTGAACCTACATGTGTCTTCTGAGTTTTTAAAACCAGTAGTAAAATGGAAATTATGGACTATTTTGCTTATGATGCCCTTCATGTATCGCTCTGCCATTAACCCCTTTACAGTCCAGGCTTAGTACATACTAAGGCTTATTATTCAGTAACTACAGGGACTTCAATGCAATCTAGTTGAGCTTTTCTTAGGTTACAGAAGTGTGTAATAAAACTTTGGGCCTGCTGGTTGGGCCATGGCTTGGTAAGGGGTTTTAATGCATTTAAAAAAAAAAAACAAACAAAAAAACACTTTTTCCATCAAAATCTTATCTCAGACCTATCATAAAACCATGTCTCAGTCATCAGGCAGCATATTCTTAACTGTTTCGTGTAATAGTTTTCTCTGAGGTAACCTTTAGAGGCATTAAACACTTTAGATGTCTGGTGCCTGCCTACATCACTGTGAACAGATCTGACTCTGTATGGAGTATTTCACATTACACCACTCTGAATGACTTTGTTTGCATTTTGTGCATTAAGTTACGCAGAACCTTTGAAAAATCAGTGGAACTACCCTTAAAGTTTAGATTACAGAATTAATCTCATTCCAGAATTAAAAAAACTTGTTTCCTTACAACCTAAAAATGGTCCTCACCAAAAAGATGATTGATTTTTTCATTACTGTGAAGAACATTAGCTGTCAACTCTGAAAAGCTTATTGATCTACTAGGCCTTAACACTTTGTCTCCCTTAATGACCCTGACAACAAGAGTCCTGTCTTCTGTTAAAAGCTGATTGATTTAACTGTTTGTCTTTACTTTCAAAGGGTCTAATAGGACCGGCTGGTATGCCCGGACCAGCAGGACCAAAAGGAGAAAGGGTGAGAATAGTTTCTGCATTTTGTAATAATACTTAATACTTAATACTTAAATACCAGTAATACTTAATATTTAAAGTAAAAAAAGTCATAGTATCTCTTACCATCAAATGTCAAAGTACTGCTTATGTGTATTTTGCCCTTAAACCTTAGTCGTTTATTTTGTTTTATACTTGTAGGGGGAGAAAGGAGATATGGGAGTAGCAGGACCAATAGGGCCTCAAGGCATCCCTGTAAGTACAAATGTATTTGTAAGAGACTGTCAAATCACTGCTGTTGTTAAAGAATAGCAGAAGACAGAAAGCTATGAATCAAATGGATGTGTAAATTTGTGCAAGTTGCCTTTCATTCATTACTATCTTCTCCCTCACTTTATTAGGGTTTAGTAGGACCACCAGGACTAAAAGGATATCGGGTAAGATTTGATGGCGTTTGGATGCTGTCTGAAGTAGAATGTTAATGCCTTCATAAGAAGACAGTAACACAATGTTCTCCTAAGAGGGAGGTTTGGGTGAAGGTCAAACCCAGCATGGTCCTGCTCCCATAAAATCCATCAAATTCGGTGTAGAATGTACTGGATTTTTTGCAGATAGTTGGATGCATTTTGTTCAATTTATGTTTTCCTAGTAATAGTTTCTGGTAAACTGAGCAGGAACATGCTAGGTTCAGTGACACTGTGCTTGCGATAGTAATTATCATAAATTCTACTGTATATTTGATAGAGAGCCTGTTAAAAGGACCTGTATGAATGTTGGTTTATTAAGAAATGTTTAATCATTTTGATAGAGTTCTTCTTTTTTCAGATTTGTTTTTATCTATACATAAGTATACTTTTGTGTATATATTTGAAATAATTCAGTCTTAATATAATAAGTCACTTAACCATGCTGTGATAGCATACATTTTAAAAGGTCCTGCAAAAGAATCAGTTTTTGTGTAATTAAAAGAGTATATGTGTATGTGTTTCTGTTTATCTCTTACATCCCTCCATCCTCCCAGAATAGTTGTGTGTTTCCTTCCTATTAACACTAATTTCCTGAGTTATTGCTTGAATAACTTCCACCTTGAAAGTCAGGACATGTCAGTGTTCCTCTCAGCACCCTCTACTGGCCGTAAGAGAAAATATCACTGAGAGATCTTGCAAAAGAGCAGAGTAGGTGAGTTTAAACTGGCCAAATTGTAAATCACCAGCCTGCATTAGATTTGACTGAAGCTAAAAGCTCAGACGTTACTACACAGTTTTGTCTGTGTGTTGGTGGTCAGTTCAGTTGAAGGTGCTGAGGAGGGCCTTGAGGACACGCTGCTGTTTTTACTGTTTTCCTCCTCTTGTCTTCCTCTCTTTTTTCCACAGGTCTTCCTCTCCCCTTTTCCTCCCCTGCACCTTGGCCTGTGACCCCTGGCTCTTTTTTCCGAGTCGGGCCGGGTCGTCCTCTCTGTCCCTCTCTCCCTCCCTGGCCTCCTCCTGCTACTCCTGCTCCTCTAATGTTGTAGCCTGGGTTAATACTCCTCCTCATTCCTCCTCTTCCTTCTTTCCACCTCCACTTACCTCCTTGCCAACTAGCCGTTAATGTGCTCTGTCTCTCTCTGTGCACAGCTCTCACTGTTCAAAGATGGTTCTTTAAGGTTTCTTTAGTAAAGAAAATGGTTCCATATAGAACCATGAACATCTGAAGAACCCTTTGCAAGATTAAGGGGTTCTTCCGATTGATGGAGAATGTGCTGAAGATGGTTCTATACAGAACCTTTTTGAAAAGGATTCTATATAGCACCCAAAAGGGTTCTTCTGTTGTTACAAGCTTGACATCATAACAATAGAAAAAAACCTTTTTGGTGCTATATAGAACCCTATTTAAAAAGATTCTTTGTAGAACCATCAACAGCACATTCTTGAGAACACTTTCATGATGCAAAGAACCCTGTAATCATGCAAATTCTTTGGTTCTATATAAAACCATTTTCTTTACTAAAGAACCCTTAAAGAACCATCTTTTTTTTAAGAGTGTACCATCATCAAAGTCTGTGTCTAAAGGTCATCGAGGTCTGTGCGTAAAGACTGAAAACAGTGGCAGTAGTTAGCCACTGTAGTTAGTAGAGAGCCTTCACAAGACCTCAAAGCCACAATAAGGACTTATAGAACAGTCCCTGTGCTGACCTTCTAAAACAGTGATAAAGAGGTACATCATAGCTGTCAGAACAAAACCATGGAATATTATAGAAGAAGAAAAAACAGTTTTAACTTAAAATGGAAATTAATGTAAAAATGTAATTATAGACCTTATTTTTGGTCCATTCATCGTAAAATGTTCACACAATAAGAAGGACAGCTGATATTTTCGAATTCCAATAAAGGGCAATAATAAAGTTACAAGGTTTGTCCAGACAGTGAAGACCTATTGTCTTTCTTAAATGTAACTGCAAACTGTAAATTAAAAGAATTAACAGTAAGAAGTACAGAACAATAACAAGAATTACACAAAGAACCAAAGCTGTGAGTAGCTACTTTACATTTGTTCATTTATATATTGATGGTATTATGTACTATTACAGTAGATTCATAGCTGTTTTACAGTAGATTCAGTAATGTTTTGATATGACTCAGGCAGCAGTAGGTAAGGGGGGGGGGGGGGGGGGG
>JAILXH010202768.1:19701-33723 GCA_023558415.1 Piaractus mesopotamicus
TCCTTGTCCTTGCAATGGTATCGTGTTATTTCTGGCTCCATATCTAAAGAGAATTATGGCACTGTGTTTGGAGCAGGGGGATGAGGGATGTGACAGAGGTGGTGATAGGCTAGGCGAGTAAGAGAGAATGACAGAGAGAGAGAGAGAGAAAGCAAGAGAGAGTGTAGCATTACCCTTGAGCTCTGCTTGATTTGCACTTTTCCCTAGTAGCTAGGGTGACAACAGGAATTCAGGTAGGTGAGAGATAAAATGGTATGTTTAATTGTAAAGAGACACTTCCTTCGTCCTACTCTGACAAAGTTTTAGTGCAGCATGACAGCAAGGCTGTGTGGGAAGGCAGGATGCGGCTGTGCCTCAAATGAATATCTTACTCTTTCTGTGGATAAGTGCCAGATAGTTGATGAGAATGTGCAGAATGGTTCCTATGGAGCATTGGAGTTAGTCTGAAGGCCATTGCAGGCCCCAGCTTTCACTGGATGAATGAAAAGCTTGAGACAAAATAATTACTTGATAAGATAATTTAAGTAATAGGGAACTCAGCACAAAATCATTATTTTTAAAACGATTAGCTTATTGTTACTTGTTTTCCTTAGGGAGCAAAAAATTTAGGCTTATATAAGTCCTCTGCAAAAAAAGCTGCTCCATCCTACAGTGAAATATGTAGGTCAGAGAGGAACACACTGAAGAACTCCCACATCCCTGCTGCAAAATGGCAGTCATGTGTGATTAGCCATATTTCTGATCAATAAGGAAAAAAGCACATTTTAAAGCTGACTTTCATTCTCTGCGAGAACAGACTGCTGTTGCTGGCCTAACTGTAGGCATGCACTGAATTTCCAGTTTATTATGAATTGCTACTTTCTATCTTCATACATTAGTTTTTTTTTTTTTATCAGATCTATCATGTAGTTGGACTTCAAAGTTGACAAAAATTCTGACAAGTGCCACCTGGAAGTGTCTGTAACACTTGTGTTAACAGACTAAAACTTCACCAGCACAAAGGAAAATGTAGGAGCACACTGAGGAGTACATTTAAAATTGTTTTATTATTCAAAAAATAACTGGCTTTACAAGATGTTCAGATATATCTGTTGTATACGTTCTTATACAAAATATGAGCCAATTTGAAACAAACAAAGAAGGGTTTTTTTTGATTTTGGAAACCATGTTTAAAGAATCCAACCAGGGAAATCTTTTAGCCACATGAAACTAAAGACAGAAACAGATCTAGATCAGCAATCGCAATCTGATAAGCTTTGAAAAAGTTGGGTGGCCCTCATTAGCAGCACGGCAGGAAACACATTGGGTTATTTTTATTTATAAAACACTCTCCGTCCATATGCGAGCATATATTTCTTCAATGATGTCTATTAATAATGGTAATTATCAGACTTGCTCCAGTGGTTGGATCATACCAGGTACCAATACTTTTTAATGAACTGGGAAACTCTGCCTTTAGTTACAGTGCAGCAGTGAGCTGGAACTCACTAGAGGAAACACTAAATCTCAGCTCGCTGGTGTCACTCAGTCATTTTAAACGTTTAGTTTCTAACCACCTCCACTCTTATTTTCATTATTTTATTTTATTTTTTTATTTTCCCCATTCATGTTTTGCCTATGTATTATTATTCATATTCTTATTCTTGTTTTAATTATGATTATTTTATTATTATTTCAGTAATTTTAATTAATTTTGGTTTCCTTTTTTGATCTTATCCTCCTTTTGTTTTGTTTAACATTTTAGTTAAGGTTTAATTATTGTTTTATATTTTCTACAGTTTTTTTATGTATCTTATTAATGTTTCAGTTTTATACTTACCTGATTTGAGTTATTTTAATTATTACATTTACTTTTACTATTTGATCTGTTTATTATCAGTCCCTTTTGACTGTATTAATCAATATTGCAAATGAGGGTCACAATCAGTGTTCTCTGAGGTTAAATAAAGGGTGATTGGTAACATTTTACATTAAGGGTACATGACCTGCCAGTAATTAAGGCATTTACTAACTAATCATTAATCAAAAAAAGAATGAGTCATTAATCAGGAACAAATGAATGAGTTGTATATTAACAACCATAACATTAAGTTACTCAGTATTAACTAATTTATGTACTAATGAATGAAAATGAAGGTAATAAAGGCTTTCTTCAACATCTGAATTTACAAAAATTCATGTGTTAATTAAGCATGCAAAAAGAATGTTAGTACACATCAGCCTACTGCTCCTGTTTATGCAATTTATATTATTACCTATGTCATACTGTTACAACATAAACATAATGTGTTTATTTAGTTTATTCAGTGAAAATAGGCATTTTATTTAATTAAAACTGTGAATTATCTCAATATATACCACCGTTATTATTAAAAATATGTACCACCTTTAAAAAAATAACAATGTGTTTCCCATTATTCACGCACAGCATTTTAGAATGAAACTCTTAAACTGTTTATGGCGCTGGAAATTACAGCTATTTTTCTTCCCCAGTAGTTGGCAGTAATTGCAGTAAGACAAGCGAATTATAATCATTAAAATAAAAAAAAAATTTTCCAACATGAAAGCAGTTTTCTTATTTTTACAGATGAGTTATGCATACATGCCTTCTGCCCAACGACAGCTGGGATAGGCTCCAGCTGTTTGATTAAAAATGAGAAAGGTTTACATATTAATTTCAGGCGGTTTGGTTTATTTGTTATTCCTCCTTTTACAGGGACTCTTATTGTGAAGAGCTGTGTGTGCGCAGTGGCAGTGCATCACAGTGTACTGCAATGACATATTCACGTAAGCTGGTTCTTTGTATTGTGTAAAAGTCATAAGATGATCATAAATATTTTTTTTATTCCTATGAATGTTGTCAATGTCATGTTTTTATATGAGCCATATTGTACTTATCATTTGTCACTGTTCTTGGGAGGGCAAAAGAATGTCATTTTGGAAAGTATATATAACTAACCCATACTATTTCATTAGCTTTTGATCAGTAATAAATTGTGACTGGTTCATCACTTTACTTTAGGGGCCACGAACATAATGAATTCATTATGAATCATGAGTAATCAGTAATCATTGCATTCTTTATAATGAACCGAGAATGTTGTATTTTCCTTACTCTGACACACCTCAACCAGCACAACAGGAGCTTGTAAGATGCAAGATGAAGCAGAAGGACAAGATGATGAGAGGATGGAGCTACAGAAAAAACAGTTGACTTTGATAGACAAAATGTGACTCTGATAGACACTGTGCCATCTTCATTCATTAGTACATGCATAAGTTAATGCGGAGTAACTTAATCTTGTGGTTGCTAACATATGACTTATTCTTTTGTTCCTGATTAATGACTCATTACTATTGTGCAGCTACACACAAGCCTAAGATCAAAATGCACAATGCCAAGCATTGGGGGGAGTGTGTAAAGGATACTGCCACTGGACTCTGGAGCAGTGGAAACGCATTCTGTGGAGTGACGAATGCTGCCTGCCTGTGCCATGGCCTGTGCCATTGGCATGGCTAGCCGAGTTTGGTGTGGAAGAACATGACTGGCCTGTACATGTTTTTTTTTGCATTCGGGAATTTGCCCAAATCGAATCAATCATGAGTTGAATTATGTTTTTACATTTACATCTCCACTACAAACACAAACAAGCACTTGAACTCTGTTTTTAGCACCTACTGTTCGTGTACAATTTCACTTAAAATGATAAGAAGTGCAGTGTTACAATTTACCCCATGGGTGGGGTTAATTTTAATAGACAGAGGATTACTTGTATGGGGCACTGGCGAGCAACTGGGGCAACAGATCACACGTACAGTGCAAACAAAACCCTTGGGTAGGGTGTGTTTCATTTAACAGGGGTAAGTCTGGGAGTCAGTATTGGCTGAGGTTAGGGAAACTGCTGGTGGTACCAGGATTTCTCTTGGATTCCATCTAGTCATGCTCAGAGTTGAGGTCCTCTGGAAGTCCAGGCGAAGGAAGTTGGACAGAGTCACCTTGTGCTGTACTGTCAGGACTGGACCGAATTCAGACACTCGCAGATTAAGAAGAGAGGCTTTAATATAGGGCTTAGATACAAAGGGGTAGTCAAAAACAGTCGGAATCAGCAACAGCAAACAAATGAAGTAACAAGGGGGCATACCAAAAGACAAAGTAGAAAAACAAGCAAGGACCCAAAACCGGAAAGTCCAAAGGGAGAGCAAAACACAGAGTCAAAGAGAAGCAAAGGTCATACACAAAATAATACAGACAGGGAATGCTTCGTAATGCTTGTGGGCTAGTCAAAACTTTGCAAAGAACTAAACAACAGGGTGAGTATATACAGGCAGAGGCACAGGTGAAAACACTCAATAATCAGGAGATTGAGTACGGGGGGAAAGTCATGTGAGAGTCTGTAGCATTATGGGAAATGGAGTCCTGTTCAGCTTGGGAGCCGGAGGGAAGCGTGGAAGCGTGACAGTACTCCCCTCCCCCCAAGAGGAGACCGGGGGGGGGGTGGGGGGTGGGGGTGCTGTTGGCACTGGAACGAGGGCAACCATGGTGACCCACCCCCACGCAACCGGAGAAACCGGCAGAACCGGCGGATGAAACCCCCGTACCGGCAGAGGACTGGACAGGACGAGGACTCAGGGAGCGAGACGAGCGATGAACTGGGCAGGAACTAGAGATGGAACCCCTGGGGCGACCTCTTGGCCTAGGAGCGGGCTTTTTGGGAAACCGAGCATGGAAGTCTGCGATGAGACCAGGATCCAGCACATCCTTAGCATGGACCCAGCAACGCTCCTCGGGACCGTAACCCTCCCACTCGATGAGATATTGCAGTTCCTGACCACGTCTCCAGGAGTCCAGCACCTCATGCACGGCGTACACAGAAGAACCATCCACCTCAACGGGAGCGGGCGACGAGTCACCAGGAAGCACCTCCTCCAGCGGACCAGGAACAACAGGCTTGTGGAGAGAAACATGAAAAGCATTGGACATGCGATACTGAGCAGGCAATTCCAACTGGTAAGTGACATCATTTAACTTCTTAGAAACTCGATACGGACCAACATACTTAGGATGTAATTTCCTGCAACCCCCTGAAATCCCTGGTCCACAGCCACACCCGGTGACCAGGCTGATAGGAGGGCGTCTCACCACGGTGTCTATCGGGTTGCTCCTTGTAACGTTGTAAAGCTTCCTCTATGCGCATGTTGGTTTCCTCCCATACTTCCTCACTCCGCCGCATCCGTTCATCGACCGCGGGGACATCAGAAGATGTAGCAGTCCAGGGTGCTAAAGGTGGTTGATAACCCAGGACGCACTGAAACGGGGTAATACCTATGGTAGAGTTCTGGGCTATCTCAGCCCACAGAAGGAACTGGGACCAGTCTCTAGGGTTCTTGTGACAGTACAAACGGAGGTGTACTGATACTTACACCTAAATGCTCAAAAAAGACCCTCCAAACCCTCGACATAAACTGTGTACCTCTGTCTGACAGAATATCCTCAGGAACACCGAAATGTCTGAAAATGTGTGTGCAAAGGGCAAGAGCCATGTCCATAGCACTAGGTAGGGACAGAAAGGGAATAAACTTGACACTGCACGAGAAACGGTCAATAATAGTGAGAATCGTAGTAAAACCCTCCGAAGGAGGTAGGTCTGTGACGAAGTCTATAGCTAAATGTGACCATGGACGGAACAGGCAAATGCTGGAACAGGCAATGGCTGGAACAGGCAATGGCATGAGTTTTCCTGCAGGTAACATTTTGGGAGTCTTACTTTGAGCACATGTAGAACAAGAGGCTACAAATCTATGTACGTCCTCCCTAAGGGATTCCAGCCAGTAACAGGCTGAAATGAGCTGCTGTGTGCGTGTCTCCCCAGGATGACCAGAGGTTAACGACCATGTGATTGATCTGTCTCTAAATCTCTCAGGAACATAGAGTTTTTCCTCAGAACATCCCTCTGGTGTAGGTATTTCAGCTAGTGAATGTTCTATTTCTTCATCAAGTTCCCAACGAATGGGTGCAACTGAGGGTGGAAGGATAAGTTCTGCCTCTGCCTGAACCTCCTCCCTGGTCTCCTCCTGAAATACTCTAGACAGAGCATCAGCCTTCTTGTTACGGTTACCAGGGCAATATGTGATAGAGAATCTTAATCGAGAAAAGAAGACCAACGTGCCTGACGAGAGTTCATACGCCTAGAAACGGATGTGAAACCCCCTCCAGCCAGTGATGCCACTCCTGCAAAGCTAACTTCACTGCCAGAAGCTCCCTCTCCCCTATGCCATAATTCCGTTCTGCTGGTGATAACTTGTGAGAGTAGGAAGCAACAGGGTGGAGCTTAGGTGGATTTCCACTACGTTGGGATAGCACGGCCCCCACCCCTGTCTCAGATGCGTCAACTTCAACAACAAATGGGGAGTTGCTTCAGTGTGGGTCCTGTGGTAAAAGCACATTTTAAATTATTAAAAGCAGCGTCCACCTGGACCGACCATGCTAGTTTCTTGGGAGAACCCTTGAGAAGAGCAGTAAGAGGGGCCGCAATGGAACTGTAGCTGTGGATGAAACGTCTGTAAAAGTTGGCGAAACCCAGAAAACGTTGTAGGTCCTTGACTGACTTTGGGACGGACCAGCTAGTAATGGCTTCTACATTTTGATCGCTCATAACCACTCCTATAGAACTTATCACATAGCCCAGAAAGGAGACCGACTTGAGGTGGAATTCACATTTTTCGCCTTTGACAGAGAGACTATTATCTAACAGACGCTGTAACACCTTGCGTACGTGTTGAATGTGTGACTCAAGATCAGGAGAGAAAATCAAGATGTCATCAACGTAAGCAATGACCCAACATATCACGTAGAAAGAACGTCATTAATGAAGGATTGAAACACAGACAGGGTGTTCGCTAATCCATAGCTAATGACCTGGTATTCGTAATGCCCCCTAGTGGTGACAAAGGCAGTTTTCCATTCATCTCCCTCTCGAATACGGACTAAATTATAGGCACTGCGTAGATCTAATTTAGTGAAATATTGCGCACCTCTGGGATCAGTGGAAGAGGGTAAGCGAACTTTTTAGTCATATCATTGAGGGCACGATAGTCAATGCAGGGTCTTAACCCACCGTCCTTCTTTTTCACAAAAAAGAAGCCAGAAGCAGCGGGGGACTGATGGGCGTATGAACCCCTGTGCGAGAGCTTCATCGATATACTCCTCCATAGCCTGCTCCTCCTCCGCGTAAGAGGATATATGCAAGACTTGGGCAGAGAAGCATTATCTATCAGGTCTATAGCACAGTTGTAAGGGCGATGAGGTGGCAACTTGATAGCTTTCTGTTTACTAAACACCTCATTTAGGTCAGAATACACCTCAGGGACATCAACAGGTTTGGAATTATTGGGACTCTCTATGGTAGTAGACTTTACAAAGACATGGCAGTTAAGTAGACAGTGAACTAAGCAAAAAGGGGACCAAGACAAAATGTCATGTTGTGACCACGAAATTACCAGATTGTGCTTCTCTAACCAGGGTAGACCTAAAATGAGTGAGTAATCAGAGGACGGGAGGACTAGGAATGAAATCTCCTCATTATGTAAAAAACTGGCTTGTAACTGAACGGGTTTTGTTCTGTGTGTAAAGGGTGATTGTCCTACAGCAAGTCCATCAAGGGCGAAGACAATGAAATGGTGTGGTAATGGCTCCACAGGGATGTTGATTTGGGTAACGACGTCTTGATGAATGAAGTTACCCTCAGCTCCGGAGTTGATCAAGGCTGAAACACAAATAGACGTTTGTTGGCAGTATACAGACACAGGTAAGAAGAATGATTTGGAAACCAACCCCTTTGTGGGAACACTCGTCCCGGGGTTGGCGTCTGGGTTCTGTATGGACACAGTCCACAGTCACGCTGAACGTGATCCGAACCTCCACAATAAAGGCATAAAACACCATGGAGCCAACCTAGACGTTCCTCCCTTGACAACCGATATGAATCACACTGCATGCTCAGGAGGAAGGCTTAATCCAGTAACAGGACTGGAAACCACGTTCTGGACCTTAGCATTAACTGGATTGGACTGCTTAACGCGTTCCTTGGGGCGTTTACTCAGAAGCTGATCCAGGCGTATGGAAAGTGAAATGAGACGATCCAATGAAAGTTCGTTGTCTCGACAGGCTAGTTCGGTTAAACCCTCTGGGTTTAAACTATGGCAAAAAACATTCTTGAGGGCAGGTTCGTTCCACCCACTACCTGCAGCTAACGTGGGAAACTTGAAAGGCATAGGAGGCAACGGAGTGATGTGACTCTGGTTTGGAGTCATGTGAGAGTCTGTATTATGGGAAATGGAGTTGTAGCACGGCATGTGCTACCCCGGGCTCAAGGAGGACGCTGGAGGCGGCGGAGCTCGGGCTTTGCGCTCCGCCCCCTCCACCCTCGCGGCTCTCTCCCTGCCGTCCCGGCCGAGGTTCGTCGCCCCTGGGTGTTCGGGCCCCGCCTTCCTGCCGGCTCTCGCGGACGTCATCGTCGGGGTGCATGCCACAGGAGTCCTGTTTGGCTTGGGAGCCGGAGGGAAGCGTGACATGTACCCAGTCCGAATCTGTGTGATAAGGGGTGAAAATAGAGAGAAAATACAGTGGTTATTCTCACTGCCGTGTGGCATTTACCGACTCACCCTTCTCTGTGCCTGACAGCATTTATATGACTGCTGCCACACCGTGGGTGATTACTGACACCTGGATGGGATCAACGGCGGCCAGCTGTGTGTGTTTGGAGGCTCTGACCCGTATCCAAGCAGCCTTAGGCGAGGCTGTGCATCTGCATTTGTGTTTAGGGCCCCTGCCCTATGCTGCACCTGGAACAAGTCCTGGAGCAACAAAAAACAGTGAGTGAGTGAATCTAGCATTAGTGTCTTAGGCTCTAGCCATCCACAACAAAGGGGCATGGTCTTTCACTAGAGTAAAGGACCTACAGATCAGATCTACTGCTCATTTAATGGGCCTCTCGTGCCACGGCAGCATACCATTGTTCGGCTGGGGTTTGGCAATAGCTGATGTGCAGGATTTTCTTCTTCCTCAAACTCCTGAGTGAGCACTGCGCCGAGCCCTCTGGAAAATTAAGGGCCATGAAAAATCCAGGTTTAATAAGATAGGCTTACTTGTAAGGATGGGTTTGAGTTGAGAGAAGGCTGTCTTGGCTTTTGTGGTCCAATTCATCTTTTCAAGTTGATCTGTGAGATCTGTGAAGGGGGAGGCTATGGAGAAGAAATTAGGTGATAGCCGGTGATAGCCCACTAGCCCCAAGAAATCATGTACCTCCTTCTTTGTGTATGGTAGTGGACACTTGGTGATGGCCTTGATCTTCTTCTGTTGAGGCCGGCCCACGTAGTTGTGGGAACCAGGAAGATGACTCATTCTCCTGGGAGGAACTAACGGGACCGGGCTGGTCAATTATATACATGCTGCTGGGCCCCCTTCCTCCAATTACTATGGGTGAGACTTGGTCAAGACGGGTTTTATCTTGAACGCCTTCTATTACTAACCTGATTGCGAAGAGTTACTGTGCCCCCGCCTCCCTCACCACATCAAGAAGCCCACAGGGTTGCCCCCAGTAAATGAGGTCGAAAGGTCAAAAACCCATGGATGGAGTGAATAATACGTAGGGTAAAAAGAGATCCCAGTTTCTGCTATCTTGATCTACCACCCTGCATAGCTTTTTTTTAAGTGTTTGGTTCCACTTTTCACCAGTCTGCGGTTTGGGCATGATACACTGATGTGTATACTTGCTGTACTTTGAGAAGAGGTAGGCGAGACCCGGGCTCAGCGCACAGGAGCCAGACCTCTTTTCCTACTGGCATTTTTAAAGGCTCTGGAGGCTTTAAAACCAGTTTTGAAAGCAAGAAAATCTCCCCCTATTAGGAGGGGAACTGGGAGATCAGGAACCAGAGCGATCGTTAGCGGTCACTCTTGCTTTCCGCCCCCGATCTGGATATGTGCGGTGGGGACATGTTGTACATTCCCATGAACACAGGAGACAGGAAAATGTTCATCAGAAGGAGCCAACCAGGGGGGCGGGCTAGAGTGATGGTACTGCCTGAGTCCAACAAAGCCCGCATTTCGTGACTGTTCAGCAGAAATGTGCGGGTATGGCCTTCCATCACACTGCCCCAGTGTAGGCTACCGCCCGTCTGCCATGCTTTTGCGGAGTGCTTGGGAGCTTTTGGCTCTGGATCCTTGGGCATGGGTTCATTCCAAGGGCTACCTAGCCCAGCGTAGGGTTGTGGGATCAAGTTTGTTGATTTTGGTATTCTGTCCCTGTCTGGTTCTGTCTGTGCGAATTAAAAATCCTTGCATGTAGGGGGAGTGCGGCTCTCTCTTGTCTGGTTGAAGCATTCCGAGGGTGTTCTCCACACACTCAGTGGCCTCCACCATTTCCTTAGGGGTCGAAACCGTTTTTAACCCATGCGTGGTCACAACATATTTTTTTTTTTAAATCAATACAGCCATAACAATTTATGTAAAAATACCAGATGTTTAAAATATCACAAGTGGTCAGCGTAGGGTTCTGCTTTAGCTGCTGTAGCCAGTCAGCAGTCTGTCCATGTTGTCCACCCTCACACACACGCACACATATATGAACACATACACACAGACACACACACACACACACACACACACACCCACACACACTAACAGCAGGCCATGTAGGAGGAGAACAGAGTGAAGGGACTCAGCACCTCCACACTTTCATTCCCCTTGGATTCACCCAAACACCACATGTGTAGCATAAATGTGTAGGGGGTGTACAGTGTGAAGTCATTGAAATGTGTTATTTTATGTGTTCTTGACAGAAAATGAGTTAAGGCCAAGGAATCTGGGGTTGAAATTATAATAAATCACGTTTTTTTATTTTGGTAAACATTGAAAATGAGTCCCACAGACCCGAACACTACACAAGGGTTACATTGTGCTATGAACCATTCTCGTTGGATCTGGAAGTGGGAGCACAAGGTGAGGAGCTCTTCTCTCACCTGTTTTAGGCTGATCACAATCTCCTGTGTCACTTGTTGTTGCTGCACACTGGTCAAATAGGTGTTGGACAGGGGGTTCCTAGGAGGGGCCACTGCTCAGAAAGCTGGGGGGGGGGTTAGACTATACCAATCCCAAAGAGCAAATTCTTGATATATTTTTTTTTAATTCTTGTATTTCTTGTGTTTTTGTGTCAGAGGGCTGGCCCACCACCACAGCTCTCACACGTTCTACACAAGTCTGATGAATTAGTCCAAACAAAGTTAATTCAATATAATTCTATGTTGTAAAAAACAAATACACTGTGTGCATTACACCTACAGGTGCTTTATAACATCCCATTCTAAATCCATAGGCGTTAATATGGAGTTGGTCCCCCTTTGCAGTTATAACTGCTTCCACTCTTCTGAAAAGGCTTTTCACAAGATTTTGGAGTTTGTCTGTGGAAATTTTTGCCCAGTTCATTCTAAAGGGGTTTGATGGGGTTGAGGTTAGGGCTCTGTGCAAGCCAGTCAAGTTCTTCCACAACAAACTCACCAAACCATGCTTTTATGGACCTTGGTTTGTGCACTTGGGCTCAGTCATGCTGGAACAGAAATAGGCCTTCCCCAAGCTGTTCCCACAAAGTTGGAAGTGTACAATTGTCCAAAATGTCTTGGTAAGCTGAAGCATTAAGACTTCCCTTCACTGGAACTAAGGGGCTTAGGCCAATCCCAGAAAAACAACCCCATAGCGTTATCCCTCCTCTACCAAACTTTACAGTTGGCACAATACAGTCAGGCAGGTAACATTTTCCTGGCGTTCGCCAAACCCAGACTCGTCCATCAAACTGCCAGATAGAGAAGCATGATTTGTCACTCTACAGAATACGTTTCCAGTGCCCCAGAGTCCAGTGGTGGCATGCTTTACACTGGTCCCCCCAACACTTGGCATTGTGCATTCTGATCTTCGGCTTGTGTGTAGCTGGTCGGCCATGGAAACCCATTTTGTGAAGCTTCTAATGCACAGTTGTGTTACTGATGTTGCTTCCAGAGGCAATTTCGAACTCTTTAGTGAGTGATTCGGTAACACTTTACAATACTGGTCCACAAGTAAGCATGTATGAATACTTAACTAATGCTTTTATCACAATAAATTAATTCATGGACTAATACTTAATACATCAGGAAATAATGAAGTGTAATAAACTGAATATGAATAACCATTAATAAAGGCAGTCATTAATTATTAACATAATTCTAACTCAGTCAGTTAATTAATACCATGACTTAATATATTAATTAGGACCCTTTCTATAATACATAATGTCTGATGGAGATGATGTAGGTTAACACACATTATAGGCTAATAACCAATACACTAATCTGCAGGAAACTCAATGGCATTGCTGTGTGAACATTTCATAATTAATGAATTATCAGAAATTGGACTCAGTTTCATACACTTGCAATATAATACTGATTTACTTAATCAGTAATGATGTGCCAGGAAAAAAGACGGTATGTAACGATACATTTGATAATGATATATGATACAATTTATTGCTTAAGTGCATCATTAGTCATTACACTTATATATCATGTAACTTGTCTAAATTAATCATTAATTCGTTATGATGTCCCCCGCCAAGTCATGATGTAAATATGTATTTACAAATCATTAGTTAATACATCCATATATCATTAATTTACAGTGTATAAGAAGTAAATTATTGATCAGTGAAATGACTGAAAAGCACTACACAGAATTATCAGGTAAGACCATCTACTGAAACACACAATTTTAAACATGTCTTGCAGCATAAGTGAGCATCATATGAGAAAAAAACGATATAGGTTAATTAACATTATGCATTTCATGTCATATCAGCACGATGCATTATAGAAAGGGTTTTGAATAATATATCAAGTCATGGTATTAATTAATAGAAGGAGTTAGAAATATGTTAATACTTAATAATTACCTTTATTAATGACTATTTATATCTGATGCAGTTCTTTATTAATGTATACACTTCAGTATTTCCTGATGTGTTAAGTATTAGTCCATGCATTAATTCACTGTGATGAAACCATTAGTTAAGTGTTAATACATGCTTACTTGTGGATCAGTATTGTAAAGTGTTACCAGTGATTCAACAGAGCATAGGCACTGAGTGTGAGTGTGGCTGAAACACCTGAACTCGGTAATTAAGAAGGGTGTCCAAATACTTTTGTCCATATAGTGTATACTTTCCAGCCATACTTTGCATAACAACAAAAAAAGAGGAATAACCTCTGAAACGTGCGGAATGGGAGAGTGGGAGAATGCTAGCTTCCCAGGATAGATGTTTTTGAAGCATGAAGCAGTCCCCTGTCACTCACACAGCACTGCTAAATTGATGTTATTGTAGTGAACAACAGTGATCAAACAAGACAAAAAAAACACTAATTTCAGAATAAACACCCCTGAAGAGGACGTTGTTTCTCTAGCAAGAGAATCACACTGCCGTTAATGCCATGAGGTCCGGGAAACTTTCTCCTGCTATCCCACGTCAGATTTGTGAAATGTTTGTCTGTTTGGCAAGTTTTTGTCATGTTCTGACCATAAAGAAAAAAATTTAAAACCAGCTTTCACTCAGGAGCAAAAATCAGCCTTTAAACTCTAGAGTGGTACAGTGGAGCTTATTCACTCAGGTATTTCCACCACTCCCGCCCAGCTCCTCGGACCCAAAAGCTGGTAAGACCAGCAGCATTGCAGTGCATGGCGGCCCAATTTAGCGTGAGCGCGGGACAGTTATCTAAATGCAAAGTGACGTTGTAATGGCACTCAGTGCTTTGGCTTGAGTGGCTGGTGAGAGCCACACTCTTCTCAGTGCCCGTGCACAAGATGCAGTACAGACACACTACACCAGTGAAATGCAGCAGAAGTGATATGCTCAGGCAAAATATGAAGATTATAGCCTGTCAACAGTTGGAGAACAGAAGAGAGAGAGAGATAGAGAGAGAGAGAGAGAGAGAGAGAGAGAG